>JASVEL010005011.1:0-36996 GCA_032618575.1 Nicotiana noctiflora
CAACCACATAAGTCCATTGGACTAATATGATTGTAGTCATAGGAACTTCCGTTTATATATCGTGATTGTTATTTAATAATTGACCGTGTATGAACATTATTTCATTCATATATTAAGACGCATCGGCCTACGACAACCACATAAGTCCATTGGACTAATACGATTGTAGTCATAACAAATTGGGAGTAATGTCATACGTTCATAGTAATACGATTGTAGTAATAGACGATTGTAGGACCGTCTATGAATAACACAATTGGGAGTAATGTCATACATTCATACTATGACGCATCGGCCTACGACAACCACATAATTCCATTGGACTAATACGATTGTAGTCATAGGAACTTCTGTTTATATATCGTATTGGGAGTAATGTCATATGTTCATACTAGGACGCATCGGCCTACGACAACCACACAAGTCCATTGGACTAATACAATTGTAGTCATAACAGATTGGGAGTAATGTCATACGTTTATACTATGACGTATCGGCCTACGACAACCACATAAGTCCATTGGACTAATACGATTGTTGTCATAGGAACTTCTGTTTATATATCGTATTGTGAGTAAAGTCATACGTCCGTGTCAATTACTAAATAACAACTACGATATATAAACGGAAGGTACTATGACTACAATCGTATTAGTCCAATGGACTTATTTGGTTTTCGTAGGCCGATGCATCTTAGTATATAAATGAAATAATATTCATAGACGGTCAATTACTAAGTAACAACCACGATATATAAACAGAAGGTCCTATTGTAGACATGTAATTTTTGACCCTTCCCAAAATTTAACACATTTTAGCGTAAAATATTTAATTTGGGCTTAATGTAGCTCTTTAAACTAATTTAGAATCTTTTACATCATCTTTATCACAAAATTGAAAATTACAAAAATATATTCTTTTATTTAGGTTATTGATATTTTATTTTTGCTACTTTTAGTTTATCTACCTTACATGAAATTCAAAATACAAAAATAGTTAGACTTTATTTTCTAGGATATTAGTGTTTTGGATAGTGATGTTATTTAATCTTACAATAATTTTAATCTAATTCTATGTTTATGTTTTAGTATGAAAATTGAAAAATATCAAAATAGTTTAACAATATAGTATTTTTTATTTTTATTTTTGATTAATTATGATTAACTTTATATTTTATATGGAATAAATATTAGGCTTGTTAAGCTTTTCTTATCCAAATTTGGCCCATTTTTAAAATTTCCCTTAGCCCACTAACCCAAAAGCCCAATTACCTCTCTTATCTTCAAGACTAAAACCCTTAATCCTTCTTCTCTTCTTAAAAAATATATAACAAGAACACATGAGAAAAAACCCTAGAGCAGACAAAATAAGAGCGGCCACATTGTCTTCTTCTCCAAGGGGACTCCATAGCCGCCGCCGCTGCTTATCTTCTTCACAACGGACCAGCCGCCGGCGACTCCCAACCAAACTCGCCAGAGTTCAGTCCCTTTCAACACCATAGCCGCCTGCTCACCCACAATCTCCAGAAGGTCTTCTTCTTCGCATACCCCACTTCACACAATACAAAAACCCATCTGCTTCTACACGCCATCGACAACCAGACCACTCTTCGATTCCACCTCTCACTAGACCGGCGACCAAACGAGCCCTGACCCTCGTCGGCAGCCGATCCCTCTACACTCAAACTCGCCGACCTCACCAGACCCGCCGCCCACAGCTACAACCCTAACAACCATACAAACCCTAGCAGACAGGCAGTAACCTCTTCTTCACCACACTGCCGCTGCGCCGCCGACCCACTGTGACGACCCAAGGGGTCATCACTTGTTTTATTAATCATTCCGAGCTTTTGAGGTCTTGAAAACCTCATTTATAGTTGCCTCGATTTGCGTGCACAGTCCGGGCACAAAGCTGGAAGATATTTATGTTGAAATATGTGAAATATGTGAAAAAGTTGAAGAATTTTGATATTAATATTGATATGGTTGACTTTGGTCAACATTTTTGGTAAACGGACCCGAATCCATGATTTGACTGTCTCAGAAAATCCGTAGAAAAATATGGAACTTGGGCATATGCCCGGAATTGAAATCCGAGGTCTAGAACCCTAGTAAAAGAATTTTTCTGTTAAATTGTTTTCTGAAAATGTTTAAGGAAAATGAAACTAAATTTTGATTAAAAAGTACTGGTATCGGGCTCGTATTTTGGTTCCGACGCCCGGTACAGGTCATATATATTGGTTAAGCGCTTCCTGTAAAGTTTGGTTGAAAACGGATGTCGTTTGACGTGTTTCGGCCTTAAATTGGAAAGTTTGGAAATTATGAAATTTTAAAGAATTCTTGAGTTTTAAGGCTCAATTCATTGATTTTGATGTTATTTTAGCGATTTGATCGCACGAGCAAGTTCGTATGATGTTTTTGAGTTAGTGTGCATATTTGGTTTGGAGCCCCGAGGGCTCGGGAGTGTTTCGGAGGTGGTTCGGGGTGTTTTTGGACTTAGAAAACCGGCAGATTTTCTGCAATTTTTACACAGACATTTTACTCTACGCGATCGCGGCCTTGTACACGCGATCGCACCGCCTTGTCAAATTACTCAACGCGATCGCAGCTGTCTGCACGCGATCGCGAAGTTTTCTGTCCTTCTTCAACGCGATCGCAGCCGTCTGCACGCGATCGCGTAGCCTTCCGTTCTCCTTCAACGCGATCGCGACCCTTTTCACGCGATCGCGTAGTACAAATGAGCCGCCCAGCGAAATTCTTCTACGCGATCGCAGCATTGTCCACGCGATCGCGTAGTATTGAATATTTGCCTTCCGCGATCGCGACCCAGTTCACGCGATCGCGTAGAACAAATTCGTTGCCCAGTGAATTTAATCCCAAAACAGAACAGAAACGGGATAAAAATCCCATTTCTGTTCAACTCTCTTCTCCACAACTCCTTGGACGATTTTTGAGCGATTCTTCATCAAACTTCTTGGGTAAGTGATTCTTAACTCGTTTTCTTCATTTTCCATCAATATTATTTGAATTCCTAAGCCTAATTAGGTGTAAATGGGTAGAAAAATTGAGAATTGAGTATAATAAGGGTTTTCAAAGAATTTGCGATCTAGAACTCGTTTTGGAGTCGAACTTAAGAACAAATTGTATATTTGAACTTCATGGAGGATTGGGTGAACTTATTTTGGTTCGAAACTTGAGTTTCGATTATGTGGGCCCGGGGTCGATTTTTACTATTCCGGGCAGAATGTTGTAAAAATTATATTTAGCAATATGAACTAGTTTGTTAAGTAGAATTGATGATATGAAATCAATTATGTATAGATACGGTTGGATTGGAGTCAAATTCGAAAGGAAAAGGTATTGCTACGGATTGAATCGTTCGTGAACTTTCGAGGTAAGTGTTTGTTCTATCCTAGTTTGTAGGAATAGGAATCCAGTTATGAATAAATTGTTGATTAAGAGTTATTGGTGTTATGCCGGTAATGAAGATAAATTATTGAAATTATTATCAATTATTGGTTTAAAACCGGTAATTATAAATATTGTTGATATAGAGATTATTGGTTAATTGCGGTAATATATATATTTATGAATTGGGATCGTGTGGCGCGCCGACCACAAAGTGATTTAAATCTTGGCATTGGCCATAGTTGCCGGTAGCCTATTGATATATTTGGGAGCGGGTGGTACGCCTACCACAAGATATAATTATTGGTATATTTGGGAGCGGGTGGTACGCCTACCACAAGATATAATTACTATGATAATTGGGAGCGGGTGGTACGCCTACCACAAGATATAATTACTGTGATAGTTTGGAGCGGGTGGTACGCCTACCACGAGACATGAAATGGGAGAGGAATTGGGACATGAAAGTAAGATTTATTCTGTTGATTAGATTATTCTGGATATCGTGAGTTATTGACTGTTATTTCAGAGCAGAGTATTTCCTTATAAATGTATTGTATATATATATCTATATTGCAACTGTACAGGTTTATGTGGGTGACTGGCCTTAGCCTTGTCACTAGTTCGCCGGGATAGGCCAGGCACTTACCAGCACATGGGGTCGGTTGTGCTGATACTACACTCTGCGCTCTTTTTGCGCAGATACGGGTTACGGACAGCAGCAGCGGCAGTAGCGACTTGTGGATTTTCCGACTACTGAGACTACGAGGTAGCCTTGCAGGCGTCTGCAGGACCCGTTGTCTCTTCTATCTATGCTTTTCATTCCGTTATCTCATGTAATCGAGATAAACAACTTGTATTTTCTTTCAGACAATTATGTGTATTATTCTTAGAAGTTCGTGAGTATTGTGTCACCAGTCTTGGGTAGTATATCATGTTTGGGTTTTCTTTATCATATTTGACTAAGTCTTCCGCTAATTTTGATTATTCCGCTGTAATTTATATGTTTTTAATAATAAGTCTTAATAAGAATTGGTAATTAATGGAGATGTAGTTAATATTTGGCTTGCCTAGCTTCCATTTAGTAGGCGCCATCATGACCCCGATGGTGGGAAATCCGGGTCGTGACAAGTTGGTATCAGAGCACTAGGTTGCACATGTCTCACAACTCACGAACAACATTAGTAGAGTCTGAAGGATCGGTACGGAGACGTCTGTATTTATCCTCCGGAGGCTACGGAGTTAGGAAAATATTCCCTTTATTCTTTCCAGTCGTGCGACTTGATCTTTTAAAATTTTAATTGAACTTATACTCTGTTCTTCCGCAGATAGTAAGGACACGTGCATCCTCATCTACTGACCAGCAGCCCGAGGTCCCAGCAGCGGCAGCTCTCGCTAGGGGTAGAGGCCGAGGTCGAGGTCGTCCTAGAGGACAAGGTAGGGGCAGAGCTCATCCCCGAGCAGCGGCCCAAGTGACAGAACCTCAGACTCATGTCGAGGAGGAGGTTCCAGCCCCAGCAGCTCCAGTAGGCCCAGCTCAGGTCCCAGGAGGAGCTTTGTTTTCACCGTCTTCAGGATGCCTTGGTCCGGATAGCAGGTTTTATGGATCATATCACCAGAGCAGGTTTATTACCGGTAGCACCAGCCACTTCTCAGGCCGGAGGAGGTAATCAGACTCCTGCTACGCGCACTCCGGAGCCAGTGATTCCCCAGACTCAGGTTCCTGTAATTCAGCCAGTTGAGGCAGCTCGGCCTATTATTGCGACTCCGTCTAATGATGGTGCAGCCATGTCTGCCTGACGCGTTATGGAGATTGGACAGGTTTACCAAGCTGTTCACTACCACATTCAGTGGCACTCCTTCAGAGGATCCACAGGATTTCCTATACAGCTGCCACGAAGTTCTCCGTACTATGGGTATTGTGGAGACTAATGGTGTGGATTTTGCTACTTTTCGGTTATCCGGTTCCGCCAAGACTTGGTGGAGAGATTATTGTCTAACCAGGCCAGCGGGATCGTCATCTTTGACTTGGGAGCAGTTTGCAGAATTATTCTTGGAGAAGTTCCTTCCAGCAACTCAGCGGGAGGTTATGCGCAGACAATTTGAGCGTCTTCATCAGGGTTCTATGTCTGTCACACAGTACGAGACTAGGTTCGTGGACCTGGCTCGTCATGCTATTATCATACTTCCCACAGATCGGGAGAGAGTGAGGAGGTTTATTGATGGCTTGAATCGGCCAATTCGGCTACAGATGGCTATGGGGGCAGGAACTGAAATCACTTTTCAGGAGGCGGCTAATGCAGCCCGCCGGATCGAGATGGCTCTGTCACAGGGAGCGAGACATGGATCAGATAAGAGATCTCGTAATTCGGGTAGATTCAGTGGTACCTCGTCTGGAGATAGAGATTTTTATGATAGAGGCCATCCTCCTAGGCCTTATCGGTCAGCTCTTCAGGTTTCTCATGATGCTTCAGGTGATCGTAATTCTCAGCCACGCTACTCTGATCAGCAGCCTATCAGTGCACCACCACTTCGCCATTTTCAGCAGCCGAGGGCTTGTTTTACGTGCGGTGATCTTAGGCACATTGTAAGGTATTGCCCTCGAGCTTCTGACAGATCTCACCAGCAGGGTTCTCGTGCCATGATTCAGGCCCCAGTTCCCTCACAGCCTGCCCAGCCGGCTAGAGGCGGAGGTAGAGGACATAGAGGTGGAGGTAGAGGTCATAGAGGTGGAGCTCGGACCGATAGAGGTAGAGACCAGCCAGCAGCTGATCGTCCTAGAGATACTGCTCAGGGTGGTGGGGCACATCCCCGATGTTATGCACTTCCTGCCAGACTAGAGGCTGAGTGTTAGATGCAGTCATTACGAGTATTATTTTGGTTTGTGATAGAAAGGCATCAGCATTATTTGACCCTGGGTCTACATATTCGTATGTGTCTTCCTATTTTGCACCATACTTGATTCAGCCCGGTGATCCACTGAGTGTTCCTGTTCATGTGTCTACACCAGTAGGCGACTCTATTGTGGTTGATCGAGTTCATCGGTCATGTGTTATAGTAATTGAGGGTCTCGAGACCCGTGCTGATTTATTACTCCTAAATATGGTGGACTTTGATATTATACTAGGCATGGACTGGCTATCTCCGTATCATGCTATTTTAGATTGCCATGACAAGACTGTGACTTTAGCCCTGCCGAATTCGCCTCGTATAGAGTGGAAAGGAATTTCAGGTCATACTAGCAGTAATGTTATTTTTTAAGCTAAAGCTCAGCGTATGGTTGGAAAGGGATGCTTGGCTTATTTGGCCTATGTCCGTGATTCTAGTGCTGAGGTTCCTTCTATTGACTCCGTGCCTGTGGTTCGCGAATTTCCTGAAGTATTTCCTTCAGACTTGCCAGGTATGCCGCCCGATAGGGACATTGATTTTTGCATTGATTTGGCTCCAGGCACTCAGCCCATTTCCATTCCCCCATATCGCATGGCTCCACCAGAGTTAAAGGAATTGAAGGAGCAGTTGCATGATTTACTTGAAAAGGGTTTCATTAGGCCCAGTGTTTCGCCGTGGGGTGCATCTGTATTATTTGTAAAGAAGAAAGATGGTTCGATGAGAATGTGCATTGACTATCGACAGTTAAACAAGGTGACTATCAAAAATAAATATCCACTTCCGCGAATTGATGATTTATTTGACCAGACTTCAGGGTGCCAAGGTATTTTCAAAGATAGATTTGAGATCTGGCTATCATCAGCTGAAGATTAGGGCATCTGATGTCCCTAAGACCGCGTTCCGCACTCGGTATGGACATTATGAATTTCTGGTCATGTCTTTTGGGTTGACAAATGCTCCAGAAGCTTTTATGGAATTAATGAATCGGGTGTTCCGGCCTTATTTAGACTTGTTTGTAATAGTCTTCATTGATGACATATTAATATATTCCCGCGGTCAGGAGGAGCATGCGCAACATCTCAGAGTGGCCTTACAGACTCTGAGAGATAGCCAGCTATATGCAAAATTTTCAAAGTGTGAATTTTGGCTAAGTTCAGTTGCATTCCTGGGTCATATTGTGACGGCAGCAGGTATTCGGGTTGATCCGAAGAAGATTGAGGCAGTCAAGAACTGGCCTAGACCGACATCAGCCACAGATATTCGGAGTTTCTTGGGGTTTGCGGGCTATTATCGCCGATTCGTAGAAGGATTTTCGTCTATTGCAACCCCACTGACCAGATTGACCCAGAAGGGTGTTCAATTTGAATGGTCCGATGAATGTGAGGCGAGCTTTCAAAAGCTCAAGACAACCTTGACCACAGCACCAGTATTGGTTTTACCCACATGTACGGGACCTTATACTGTTTATTGTGATGCTTCCCGTATCGGGCTTGGTGCAGTGTTAATGCAGGATGGCAAGGTTATTGCCTATGCTTCGAGGCGGTTGAAGATTCATGAGAAGAACTATCCAGTGCATGATCTAGAATTGGCGGCGATTATTCACGCATTGAAGATCTGGAGGCATTATTTGTATGGTGTAGCATGTGAAGTATACACCGATCATAAGAGTCTTCAGTATTTGTTTAAGCAGAAAGAGTTGAATATGAGGCAGAGAAGGTGGCTATAGTTGCTAAAAGACTATGATGTTACTATTTTATATCACCCGAGTAAGGCCAATGTGGTGGCCGATGCATTGAGTAGAAAGTCTGCCAGCATGGGTAGTCTTGCATATATTCCGGTCAGTCAGAGACCATTTGCTCTAGACGTCCGGGCATTAGCCAACCGGTTCGTGAGATTGGACATTTCTGAGCCTAGCAGGGTGTTAGCCTGCACGATCGCTCGTTCTTCTTTATTAGAGCGTATCCGTGAGAGGCAATTTAATGATCCTCATTTGCGTGAGTTGAGAGATACAGTACAGCGGGGAGGTGCCACACAGGTAAATCTAGATGATGATGGGGTATTGAAATTGTAGGGTCGAGTTTGTGTGCCCAATGTCGAAGGGATTCGAGAGTTGATCTTAGCAGAGGCCCACAGTTCGCGGTATTCTATTCACCCAGGCGCCGCGAAGATGTACCAGGACTTACGGCAGCACTATTGGTGGCGCATGATGAAGAAAGATATCGTTGCGTATGTCGCTCGGTATCTAAATTGTCAACAGGTGAAATATGAGCATCAGAGACCTGGTGGTGTATTCCAGAGGATTGAAATTCTCGAGTGGAAATGGGAGCGGATCACTATGGATTTCATTATTGGACTTCCTTTGACTCGGAGGAAATTTGATGCTATTTGGTTCATTGTTGATAGGCTGACCAAGTCAGCACACTTTATTCCAGTATCCGTCTCCTACTCGTCGGAGAGGTTAGCGGAGGTTTACATTAGGGAGATTGTTCGTCTCCATGGAGTGCCGGTATCTATTATCTCTGATCGGGGTACGCAGTTTACCTCGCGGTTCTGGAGAGCGGTCCAGCAGGAGTTAGGTACCCAGGTTCAGTTGAGTACAGCATTTCATCCTCGGACGGATGGCCAGTCCGAGAGGACTATTCAGATTCTAGAGGACATGCTTCGAGCTTGTGTTATTGATTTCGGAGGTTCGTGGGACCAGGTTTCTGCCATTAGCAGAGTTCGCCTACAATAACAGTTACCAATCTAGCATCCAGATGGCTCCGTATGAGGCGTTGTATGGTAGGCGATGTCGATCACCAGTTGGATGGTTTGAACCGGGAGAGGCTCGGTTGTTAGGTACAGACTTAGTTCGGGAGGCCTTGGATAAGGTCAAGACTATTCAGGAGAGATTGCGTTCAGCTCAGTCCAAGCAGAAGACTTATGCGGATCGTAAGGTTCGAGATGTAGATTTCATGGTTGGCGAACGAGTATTGCTCCGAGTGTCGCCTATGAAGGGTGTGATGAGGTTCGGGAAGAAGGGCAAGCTCAGCCCTAGGTATATTGGCCCATTTGAGATTCTAGACAGAGTGGGAGGGGTGGCTTACGGATTAGCTTTGCCGCCTAGCTTATCAGCCGTGCATCCAGTTTTTCATGTATCTATGCTTCGGAGATACCACGGCGATCCCACACATGTGTTAGACTTCGGTACTGTCCAATTGGACAATGATCTATCTTACGAGGAGGAGCCGTTGGCCATTCTAGACCGGCAGGTTCGACAATTGAGGTCGAAGAGTTATCCTTCTGTGCGTGTTCAGTGGAGAGGTCAGCCTCCCGAGGCATCGACCTGGGAGTCCGAGTCTGATATGCGGAGCCGCTACCCACATATGTTTCCTGACTCAGGTACTTCTTTCTTTTGTCCGTTCGAGGACGAACGGTTGTTTTAGAGGTGGAGATTGTGATGACCCAAAGGGTCATCACTTGTTTTATTAATCATTCCGAGCTTTTGAGGTCTTGAAAACCTCATTTATAGTTGCCTCGATTTGCGTGCACAGTCCGGGCACAAAGCTGGAAAATATTTATGTTGAAATATGTGAAAAAGTTGAAGAATTTTGATATTAATATTGATATGGTTGACTTTGGTCAACATTTTTGGTAAACGGACCCGGATCCGTGATTTGACTATCTCAGAAAATCCGTAGAAAAATATGGAACTTGGGCATATGCCGGAATTGAAATCCGAGGTCTAGAACCCCGGTAAAAGAATTTTTCTGTTAAATTGTTTTCCGAAAATGTTTAAGGAAAATGAAACTGAATTTTGATTAAAAAGTACTGGTATCGGGCTCGTATTTTGGTTCCGACGCCCGGTACAGGTCATATATATTGGTTAAGCGCTTCCTGTAAAGTTTGGTTGAAAACGGACGTCGTTTGACGTGTTTCGGCCTTAAATTGGAAAGTTTGGAAATTATGAAATTTTAAAGAATTCTTGAGTTTTAAGGCTCAATTCATTGATTTTGATGTTATTTTAGCGATTTGATCTCACGAGCAAGTTCGTATGATGTTTTTGAGTTAGTGTGCATATTTGGTTTGGAGCCCCGGGGGCTCGGGAGTGTTTCGGAGGTGGTTCGGGGTGTTTTTGGACTTAGAAAACTGGCAGATTTTCTGCAATTTTTACACAGACATTTTACTCTACGCGATCGCGGCCTTGTACACGCGATCGCACTGCCTTGCCAAATTACTCAACGCGATCGTAGCTGTCTGCACGCGATCGCGAAGTGTTCTGTCCTTCTTCAACGCGATCGCAGCCGTCTGCACGCGATCGCGTAGCCTTCCGTTCTCCTTCAACGCGATCGCGACCCTTTTCACGCGATCGCGTAGTACAAATGAGCCGCCCAGCAAAATTCTTCTACGCGATCGCAGCATTGTCCACGCGAACGCGTAGTATTGAATATTTTCCTTCCGCGATCGCGACCCAGTTCACGCGATCGCGTAGAACAAATTCGATGCCCAGTGAATTTAATCCCAAAACAGAACAGAAACGGGATAAAAATCCCATTTCTGTTCAACTCTCTTCTCCACAACTCCTTGGACGATTTTTGAGCGATTCTTCATCAAACTTCTTGGGTAAGTGATTCTTAACTCGTTTTCTTCATTTTCCATCAATATTATTTGAATTCCTAAGCCTAATTAGGTGTAAATGGGTAGAAAAATTGAGAATTGAGTATAATAAGGGTTTTCAAAGAATTTGCGATCTAGAACTCGTTTTGGAGTCTAACTTAAGAACAAATTGTATATTTGAACTCATGGAGGATTGAGTGAACTTATTTTGGTTCGAAACTTGAGTTTCGATTATGTGGGCCCGGGGTCGATTTTTACTATTCCGGGCAGAATGTTGTAAAAATTATATTTAGCAATATGAACTAGTTTGTTAAGTAGAATTGATGATATGAAATCAATTATGTATAGATACGGTTGGATTGGAGTCAAATTCGAAAGGAAAAGGCATTGCTACGGATTGAATCGTTCGTGAACTTTCGAGGTAAGTGTTTGTTCTATCCCAGTTTGTAGGAATAGGAATTCAGTTATGAATAAATTGTTGATTAAGAGTTATTGGTGTTATGCCGGTAATGAAGATAAATTATTGAAATTATTATCAATTATTGGTTTAAAAACCGGTAATTATAAATATTGTTGATATAGAGATTATTGGTTAATTGCCGGTAATATATATATATATTTATATTTGGGATCGTGTGGTACGCCGACCACAAAGTGATTTAAATCTTGGCATTGGCCATAGTTGCCGGTAGCCTATTGATATATTTGGGAGCGGGTGGTACGCCTACCACAAGATATAATTATTGATATATTTGGGAGCGGGTGGTACGCCTACCACAAGATATAATTACTATGATAATTGGGAGCGGGTGGTACGCCCACCACAAGATATAATTACTGTGATAGTTGGGAGCGGGTGGTACGCCTACCACGAGACATGAAATGTGAGAGGAATTGGGACATGAAAGTAAGATTTATTCTGTTGATTAGATTATTCTGGATATCGTGAGTTATTGACTGTTATTCTTAAATATTGATGTTGCTTCTAGTTATTTTGTTGTATATATATTTTAACTGTATAGGTTTATGTGGGTGTCTGGTCCTAGCCTTGTAACTACTTCGTCGGGATAGGCCAGGCACTTACCGGCACATGGGGTCGGTTGTGCTGATACTACACTCTGCGCTCTTTTTGCGCAGATACAGGTTACGGACAGCAGCAGCGGCAGTAGCGACTTGTGGATTTTTCGACTACTGAGACTACGAGGTAGCCTTGCAGGCGTCCGCAGGACCCGTTGTCTCTTCTATCTATGCTTTTCATTCTGTTATCTCATGTAATCGAGATAAACAGCTTGTATTTTCTTTCGGACAATTATGTGTATTATTCTTAGAAGTTCGTGAGTATTGTGACACCAGTCTTGGGTAGTGTATCATGTTTGGGTTTTCTTTATCATATTTGACTAAGTCTTCCGCTAATTTTGATTATTCCGCTGTAATTTATATGTTTTTAATAATAAGTCTTAATAAGAATTGGTAATTAATGGAGATGTAGTTAATATTTGGCTTGCCTAGCTTCCATTTAGTAGGCGCCATCATGACCCCGATGGTGAGAAATCCGGGTCGTGACACCCACCCCCTCCATCGGCTTTCTTTGACATCAGAAACAACGAATACCAGAAAAACTTACATTCCATCAATCGCTTCTCATTCACGATAGCCACAAAAAACCATCGTCGTTCCCCACCACCCTAGCGCCATATTTCCTTCACAAGAACCACTGCCGGCCAGATCTCTTTTCTCCACCACTCTCGCCGCTGGAACTCAACAACCAGCCGCAACCAGAACTGCACGCACGCACGCACGCACGCACGAGAATAGACAGGACAGGCGAGAATAGGAGAGATAGCAAAAAAAATTAAGAAAAAATGTAACAGAAAATATATGTAAATCTAAAACATCTTTTGTTTACTTCATTTGGATCCCGGTTTTGGATTAAAAAATAATGGTATTTGCTCGAGGTTTGAAAGTTCGCTGATTTTGGTTGCCGGTTCGAGTTTCGCTCGCTGATTCAGATTCATCTCATTGTTGTCTCCTTCGCTCAGATTTTCGCTTTGGCAAAGCCATTTCAATATTCATATACTAAAGAACACTTTCTTAATAGGTTCATTTCTATTTTACTGTCTCATTTACTTTTGGTTAGATTTAATCTTCTTTCATTACTTGTGTTTTGCCTACATTCGTGTTTAAGTGTTTATGGTTTTGAATATGTTGGTTTGGACACATGGAACTGTAATTTGATTTAATTTTGTGATTCAATAAATTGGTATTCAATTGCTAAAGTTTGCCTAAATGGATAGCGTGGTGTGGGAGGAATATTGTTTTAAAGATAATGTTAGATCATTATTCCATTAGTTGAGCTTTAATAAAAAGGCCATATAATTTAAAAATTAAGAATTGAAAAGAAAACAAAAATGCTCTATTTAGTTATTATTAGCTCTTTATTTCCCCGATAGTAACATGTTTAGGCCGACAACACTTGGGTAGGCAAGCTTTAGGATTTTTCTTTTGATTTTGAGGCGAGAGGTCGTTTTCGTAGTTAAATTTATCCGGGGAATACTCCGAGGGATTTTTACATATTTTTATCCGGGGTATGCCCCGAAGAACTATGTAAATATTTTGGAGGTATTGACAAACATAGTAAAAAATCTAGGTAAAGGTTAGCTTAAGATTTTCTTTTCTTCTCCTTTTCACTTTCTTTTATTAGGTGGAGACGACCTCGAGCCTTTTTATGTGTTTATTTTTCTGTGATTATTTTACCTCAATTGTATATTCTAATAGCCAACTTGATCAAGTACGCAACCGTACTAGTTACGGGATTTGGGGAGTGCCTAACAACTTCTCCCCGAGTCAAATGAACCCCCTTACCTGAATCTCTGGTGCGGACCTAGTTTTCGGAGTCCAAGTGTTTTAAAGGAAAAATCATTTTGCAATGGTGACCTGGCACACCGAAATCAAATGTCAGGTGGCGACTCTGAGTTAATCCTTTTGAAACACAATTTTTGTCACTTTCAAAATTGAAAACTCTTTTCAAGCTTTTACTAAATTCTTTTATTTATTTAAGAGGGTTTAGTGAAAGGTTTTGGTAAAAAGGGGTATGACATCTCTGGCGACTCTGCTGGGGAAGTTGCGGGTCGAGCTAGTACTTGATTTTGTTGGCTTTTAGAATATTTGGTTGAGGTTTTTATATCTTTTCATTAGCTTTTCTTGATTTTTATTATGTTTTTATATTTTGCTATTTGCTAGTTGCTTATTTGTTTATAGTTGTTGCTTTATCTGTTTACTGTTTTATAACTGTCATCATATGCATTACCCGGTCAATTATTTCTACAACAAGTCTCGGAGCACGCGTTGTGTGCACGAACCCTTTGTTGAGTCACCCTTAATTTAGGAGGGGGGCCGTCGGACGTATGGAGTGGGTGAAAAGCTTGAGCAGCCACCATCGACCATACGCTCCCCCGAATCGCCTTGTTAGTGAACCCAAACTTAGGTCAGCCTTTAGGTCATTTTTGCATCATGTCATTTAGACCTAGCAGGGCTCGATCCCAGGTACCGTGTTCCTTTGTAGGAAACTTGTCCGAATTTGGTTAAAATGGGCCCGTGGCCCAAAATGACATGTAATCATCCTATGTGCTAAATGTCGCATCTTTGAGAGTAAAAAGGTCATTTGGCGGACCGATGTTTGGAAAATTAGGGAAAAAATGAAGAAAATAGGGCCCTGTTGCATTTTTCTTTCACAACTTTTTCAAGAAAAATTCAAAAATTGAAAATGAAAAATCCAAAGAGATTTTACACTTTTTCATTGTTTTCCAAAAATTCAAAATAAAAAAGCCAAAAAAGATTTTACACTTTTCCATCTTTTTTTAAAAAGTTCAAAAAAAATGAAAATAAAAAAATCCAAAAAGATTTTGCATTTTTCATCATTTTTCAAAAAGACAAAATATAGCTTTTTCTTTCAAATTAATTGCATCTTCCCGAACTATGCGAACCTGATTCTTGTCTATCGGGGCAAAATACGTAGGCAACGCACCTAGGGTCCGGTCTTCCTAGCGTCTTAGGTTCTTGGCTTTGCGGGGTCTTAGCCAAATTTTGCATGTTTAGCCACTTTTGGCCACATCGACCATTCTTGCAAAATGGGGTTATTTTTTGCAAAAGTGGTTCAATTACTCATATATTAGGATTTTGAGTCTACAACTAGGAGTCATATTTCTTTAGGGTCCGCCCTTTTCGAGTTTGCATCTTTAGCCACTTTTGGCCGCATCGGCCATTATTGTAAAATGGGGTTATTTTCGCAAAAGTGGTTCAATTACTCATATATTAGGATTTTGAGTCTACAACGGAGTCATATTTCTTTAGGGTCCGCCCTTTTTCAGTTTGCATCTTTAGTCACTTTTGGGCCATATCAGCCACTTTTGCAAAATAAGTTATTTCTTCAAATTAATTTTTTGGGCCATGGTCATTGAGAATAAAATCCATATAAGCATTAGTAAGGTATTTTCATATAAGAGTATTCACCTTTGTTGAGTTTGCACTAATAGTCATCATTGGCCATATAGGTTAATTTTCAAAAATAGCTCAATCGTGTCTAGTATGTGTCCAATAGAAAGTGTCGTGGTGTCGCATAATGTCTCGAGCCACGCATAAATCTCGCAAAAGGAAATGCACACCATGTCAAATTGCTCATTACAATAACCATATATGGCCTCAAGCTCCGCCACAATAAATGCACCTGACAAAGATCCTCAATACCGGAACAGAATCAATAGTAGAACCTCTGCACCGATATCCGCCACGAAGGTCAACTGACAAAGCGATACCTACCAGTCGTCCGCTGGTCCTGGGTACAACTACCCTACTGGAGCATACTCTGATGCACTCTGCTACACGATTTGTGCCATTTCCGACATAGTCCATATCACATTAGTCTAGACAACCTGACTTATGACAACCAGTCTGAAATAAAGTATCATAACCCAAATTCATTATATCAAGCTAAGAGAGAGCCACTAGGGCTTCCAATTTCCAATGATCGCTAAACGGTGCCGATACACACGATATACAACCACTGCATAGGCGGATTACGAGAACTTCTAGTCTTAATTACCTATATAACACATGAATCACTATGCCTGATCCCACACACCACTGTACGAATACATAACACACATCAAGCATCCATTCATACCACGAAAGTCATTCAAAAATTTCCCTATGCCATCAACAACTCAATCATCACAGTCGATCCAACAAGAGAATACCACCATACCACTAGATATTATCAGTTTACATTACCTTGTCCCTTTTTGACCATATACCCTGCAAGATCACTAGAATAGCAGTACCATTTTCCTTAATCACCAAAAATATCGATTCTTAAATCACTTGCAGCTGCTCGCGCTGCTCAATAATTTTTAATGACTTCCCATATATTATGAACTGATCTCAAAACCTTGAACATGCCATTATCAACTTTCCATAACTCATCGCATATACCATACCACACTAAGATAACATTGAAACTTCTATCCCTTTTCTACGCCGCAATCATCGACGCAATCAACTAGTCAAGGACTTTCATGATTCCCTATAGAAGAAAACTCATTACACATTCACAGCTTCGCATACCAACAGGAAATACACTCATTTTCAAACCACGGTAAAACACATCACAAACTCTTTCTTCCAATTCATTGCATAAGTTTAACTGTCAGGACTGAGTCCTTCTACCCACATCGAGCTACGCAACTGCCAGCACTCAAGAGCTTTGTTGCACAATATCTGCAAGACTCATTACTTCGAACACATACCAGGAATTAATCGTATCTTTATCATACTGTTTCAGTTTATTAACAAGTTGTTCCATTTACCCAATTTTCTTTGTGAATCATCTTTAACTTAGTATTAGACTTTACTGTAGCACTACAATATCTCAACTCATGTTACCACACGAGGCTCGTACATAAGACCACACAGTCAAAAACCCATGGGCCACTGAATACTATCTCAATGTTTCCCAGAAGTACCACATTCTACAATACTTATTTTGAAGAACTTCCTGCGATTTTGAATTCGTATCATTACCTTCCAATAAGGATACATAGAATCCCATCATTCACATAACAAAACACAAGTCTTGATCTCTTCTAACGAAACAACCATCTTTAGCCATATACACAATCTTAATACACCTGACTGTTAAAAGCAAAATCTTGAACACCGCAAAACCATTCTCGGGCGTCATTCAACCTTATTCACCTGTAATTCAACTATCTTATTGAACAGAACCACTCGTGCCTTATTAGAACTCTAACACCAGCAGAACATGATTACATACAGATGCACTAAGCTATCTTTCTTTTCTATACACCGAACATACTTTACCAACAGTAGTTCAAATCATCCTAGGATTTCTTCACATCTACGAAGCACCATAACCCTTATCGGAATTTTCCTAACATACATAGAGACAGAACCAACATAGCACACAACAGTGAAATTAGTTAACCCATAACAACCTCGCCAACTTGGCTCGGACCCATACGTCAAAGCACTTTTAGCCACTTATAGCATTCTTACTCAAATGATGACATAATGTTATAGTGATGTTAATCTCAAGCCATTTACAAGCCTTGATAGAGACTCGAATCATCAAAGACCTTAAATCTTCTGTAATTCTTGCATTTATACACACACTGCAGTTAAGCCTACTCTCTTTAGGTGACATAAATTTTTTCTAAGTCCCAAATTTTTCAAAAATTTCGACAGAATTTCCTTTGTAATTTGGCCTATCCACCTGCCAGAGAATCACCAAAACTATCCTAACAATACATCCACAACTCGACAAGACATCACAATGTGTATCAACAACATTAATCTCAATACTACACGAGTTATATTATCAAAATTGATACATGGACATGCGATGCACCTGCTCGAATCATAATATATATCAATTACCTTTCACCACGCCCATAGCTCGGGGCTACACAACAGATTACAATAAGAGTCTAACACCTGACAGCTCATACATTATCAAGCTGCCATTTCCACAGTTAGGGACAATACCAGTCACACAAAATTTCATAATACCAGCTCGTAAAAACTAGCACCTCGATGCTCAAACCATAGACAAGGTCCAGCCTCAAGTCCTCCTGACTGGCCCAACATGAACTCATAGAGATTATATTTCGCCCATCGATCGGGGAATCACAAGCCCTCAAGGCAATTATAATACTGAGCGCTCTAAACATGACCGAATAGCAATAGAATAATGGATAAAATACTCAAGTCTAAAACATATAATAATAACTGAATGGAGAGAGAAGCTAGGTTCTGCGAACACCGGAAGCTACCTCAGCAACTCGGATAAACTCTTATAAAAGCTGGAATGCTCGTCTAAACCTCCTGTGTACCTGAATCTGCACACAAAGGTGCAGGGAGTAGGGGTGAGTACTAAGTACTCAGTGAGTAAAAAGTATATATTATTAGCTGAAAGCAGGAAATACATAGAATACCACAAAGTAAAGCTAAACTACAGTCTGATACCTCCTATGAACTAGTTACAACAGCAAACAACAATTAGCACAGAAACTTATCAGATAATAATGCAATGCAATGCACGTCACCGCTAAGACGTGTAGCCCTATCCATTTAACGTCGACGGCGCTCACTGGGAGTGTGTACAGACTTCCGGAGGGGCTCCTACAGCCCAAGCGCAATATATCATCTGATGCGGCGTGCAGCCCGATCCTCATATCATCTGCTGTGGCGTGCAGCCCGATCCATCCTCAGCCCACAACATGTATATGAATCACACCATAGTTCAAATTATTTATCTTCAGGTTCCAGTTCATTAATAATGAAAATACATAAATTTTTATTTAATTTTCCAAGAATAGGTGACTTAGCATTTCAACATGGTGATTTCAAACAAAGGACTGAGATCAGTGATTAAGCAAATCGAGCTATCACATATTTATCTATCCCCAAGGGATACTACAGGTCAGCACAAGGCCCCAAACATGACTTACAACCCACAAATACATCTAACACAGTGTGTGTTTCAATCACATATATCGTGTTATTCATATTCGGGATGGACTAAGTCTCAATCCCCAGTCACAATCAATCCTGCACCTGTCACGGGGTGCGATCCACACCCTAGTAGCGTCACAATGTGCTAAGCCGGGGTTTCGAACCCTCAGGCTACCATATACACTAACTACTCACCTCTAGCCAGCCGTGGGCTCGTCTGCAATGCCTTTTCCCTTTTAATTTGCCACCTCGTGCGTCGAATGTACTCAAAACCACAACAATTATATCAATTCGGGTCAAAGAAACATAACCCAATCTAATTTACTTGAACTACGCAATAATACACCAAGTTGGTAAAACCCGGGCCCCTGGCCCGCTTCTCAAAAAATTCCAAAATTCATACCAACGGATTCCTCATCGCACCACGAGTTCGTGCATATAAAATTTATCAAAATCGAGTTCGAATGGCCTTTCAAAAGTCAAAATTTCATTTTCATAATCTAGACCCTAATTCTTCACAATTTCTACCCAAATTCATGAGTTTTGATGTTAATTCTAGCATATAATCATATTGTTTAGTCAAGAAACTTACCTCCAATGATTACCCATTAATTTCTCCCTTCAAAGCTCTCAAAACCCTCTCTAGCCGAAGTGAAAATATGATTAGGATCAAAACTGTTCTGCTCAGACGACTCCTTCTATACGATCGCAGTGCCTCTCTTGCGATCGCATAGAAAGAATTTTCCAAGTCCTAAAATTCCTTCTCTGCGATCACAGGGTTAGCCATGCGATCGTATACCTCTACCCTCTTATACTACACGATCGCATAACCTGTAATGACCCGACCGGTCGTTTTGAGTACTAGCGCTCCGCAGAGGCCATGAACAGCTTCATTTTGGGTATTATGACTTGTTTTGTAACGACCCGGCCCGTTGTTACGGGAATTTCCACCCCGTTACCTTGCATTTACATATATTATGCTTTTAAATCAGTATTAGAATATATCGGGTGAGTTAGGAGTGATTTGGATTAAAATGAAACAAATAGCATGTTTGAAGAAAGCTTGAATATGAGAAGTCAACCAAGAGTTGACTATTGAGTTAGAGTGCTCGGAATCGGATTCTGATGATTCGACTAGTTCTGGGGGATCATTTATGACTTAGGAGAACAATCAAAATTGAATTCGGAGGTCCGGTGTAGTTTTAGGCTTGAATTGGCGAAGGTTGATTTTTGGCGAAAACCGGATGGTAGGTGATATTTTGATCCGGGTGTCGGAATGGAATTCCAACAATTTTTGTAGCTTCGTTATGTGATTTTGGATGTGTCTGCAAATTTTCAGGTCATTCGGACATCGTTTGATCGGGTTTTGGATTGAATGTTAGTTTTGAAAGTTTTGAAGAAACTTAGGCTTGAATTCGTGTGTAAATGGTGATTTTGATGTTTAGCATGGTGTTTTTATGATTGGAACAAGTCCGTATCATGTTTTGGAGTACGTTGGTGGTTTTCGTTGGGGTCCCGGGGGCCTCGGGATGGATTCGGACCATCAACCGGGCATTTAGAACTTGGAAAATTTCTGCAGAAAATTGCAGTCAGCAGTTGCTCTATGCGATCGCATAGAGATGACTGCGATCGCATAGAAGAGTGGAAGGGGGCGTGAAATTTACTCTATGCGATCGCGTGAAAGTCATTGCGATCGCATAGGGTCCGGAAATTGTGCAGTGCGATCGCAGAGAACGGGACGCGATCGCATAAGGTCGAGAGCGGAAGTAACGCGATCGCAGGGGGCACAGACGCGATCGCGTAGAGTCATCAGTTGCCCATCGCGATCGCATGAGGGTCATCGCGATCGCGTAGAAGAGAAATGGGGTCCAGGAAAATTTGTGCTACGCGATCGCAGGGAGAGAGACGCGATCGCGTGAAGCCGGATTTTTTAACATCGCGATCGCGTGAGGCGAGTCGCGATCGCGTGAGTCTGGATTTTTGAACATCGCGATCGCGTGAGGCGAGTCGCGATCGCGTAAGGTAAACAGGTCTGGCAGTGAATTAAATCACAGAACAGAAGGCTCACGGGTTCATTAACCCAAAACATAATTTTGAGCCCTAGAGAGAAGAAAACTCGAGGAAATCACTGAGGAATCATCGGGTATTCGTCGGAGGTAAGATTCTTGACTCAAAAACATCATTTTATGGTAGAATTAACATCAATCTTCATGATATTGGGTTGAAATCTTGAAGAAATGTGGCCTAAATGTTGAAAACGGGATTTTTGGATTTGGAAGGCCATTTGAACTCCGATTTCGATAAATTTTATATGCACGGACTCGTGGCGAGATGAGGGTCGCGTTGGTACTAATTTCGAAATTTTCCGAGCAGTGGGCCCGGGGTCGGATTTTACCAACTTAGTGTATTTATGCGAATTTCATGTAAATTGAAATGGGTTATGATTCTTTGACCCGTATTTGATATAATTATTGTGATTTGACTAGATTCTACGCACGAGGGAGCTAAATTCGAAGGAAAAGGCATCGCGGACGAGTCTACGACCGGCTAGAGGTGAGTAGTTTGTGTATATGGTAGCCTCTGAGGGTTCGAAACCCCGGATTAGCACATTGTGACGCTAGTAGGGCGTGGCTCGCACACCGTGGCAGGTGCGGGATTGATTGTGACTGGGGATTGAGACTTGGTCCATCCCGGAAATGAATAATATGTTGTTAGTGTTGGAAATACACTGTATTTGATATATTTGTGGGTTGTAAGCCTTGTTTGGGGCCTTGTGCCGATCTGTAGCGTCCTTAGAGGATAATATTTATGTGATAGCTATAATTGCTTAAATCACTGATCTCAGTCCTGGAAATTTAAATCACATTTTTGAAATGCTAAGTCACCGACTTTTGCAAATTTAATAAAGTTAAAGTATTTTCCATAAATTATGAATCTAGAAACTGGAAGTAAGAAAAATGAACTATTTTGTGACTTATTTGCTTATTGTGGACTGAGTATGGGATCGGGCTGCACGCCGTAGTGGTTGATATGAGGATCGGGCTGCACGCCGCAGCAGTATTGCGCTTGGGCTGTAGGAGCCCCTCCGGAGTCTGTACACACCCCCGGTGAGCGCCGTCGACGTTAAATTGGATCGGGCTACACGCCGTAGCGGTTATGTGCATTGCATTGCATCTTTATTTGTTGAATTACTCTGTGATAGCTGAATTGTACTGTTAATGCCAGTTCGTAGGAGATTCGGACTGTAGTGTAGCTTCATATTGTGGTATTCCGTGGATTTCTTATTTTCAGCTACTTGTATATATTTATTACTCACTGAGTACTTAGTACTCACCCCTACTCCCTGCACCTTTTGTGTGCAGACTCAGGTACTCAGGAGCAGTAGACAGGCATTTCCAGCGTTTGCAGTGTCATATCGAGTTGCTGAGGTAGCTGCCTACGTTCGCAGAACCTAGCTTCTCCTCTCCTTTCCAGTTGTTATTTTGTATTTTGTATTCAGACTTGAGTATTTCTATACAATACTCTATATTCCTGTTGGGTTTTGTTAGAGGCTCTAGACTTGTGACTCCGGATCTTTGGGAGTGTCAGTACTTTTGTTCATTATTATTATTATTGGAGTTTTTAAACTCATATATTTTTCTTGGGTTGTCCATTTGGGGACTGGTATTGTGTGATAATTAAATTGTTAGTCAGGCTGGCCTAGCTTGATTGTTGGGCGCCATCACGACTGGATTTGGGTCATGACATGTTTGCATGGTCGAAATCTAAATTTAGGGAGATGGAGACAAATTTCAATGAAAATTCCTATTTCAGAAGCTTTAAGTTGAAAGAATGAACTAGGATTGGATTTATGAGTAAACGACCTCGGAATCAGGATCTGAAGGGTCCAGCAGGTTCATATAATGATATCGGACTTGGGTGTATGCCCGGTTCGGGTTTTTGATAACCCGGGAGCATTTTGGCACCTATTATGGAAGTTAGCATTTTGGAAGAAATTTCATAAGTTTGACTTGAAGTGCATTTCAGCGTTATCGATGTCCGTTTGGAATTTCGAGACTAGGCGTAGCTCCGTATAGTGATTCTGGATTTGGGAGCGCGATCCGAAATGAATTCAGAGGTTTGTAGGTCATTTTGGAGTCGTTTGGGTAAATGTAGGAATTTGATGGTTTTTAAGAAGCTTGACCGGAAGTGGAAATTTTGATATCGGGCTCAAAATGCAAATTTTATGGTCCGAATAGCTTCGTTATGTGATTTGGGACATAGGAGTTTGTTCGAAATATTTTTGTGATGACCGGTGTACAATTACACATGAATTGGCAAAGTTAGTACTTTGGCGAATTTCGGTTGATAGGTGAGATTTTGATCCGAGGGTCGGAATGGAATTCCGAAAGTTTCTATAGCTTCGATATATCATTTTGGACATGTGTGCAAAATTTGAAGTCAATCGGACGCGATTTGATAGGTTTCGGCATCGGAAATAGAAGTTGGAAACTTCAAAGTTCATAAAGTTTGAATGGGGGGTGTAATTCATGGTTTTAGAGTTGTTTGATGAGGTTTGAGTCCTCGAGCAAGTCCGTAATGTATTTTGGGGTTGGTTGGGATGATTGATTGGGGTCTCGGGAGCCTCGGGTGTGTTTTGAGTTGTGATCACGCTCTTATTTGATATTTCAACATTGATTCTTTGAACATAAAGGGGTATCATATTAAGTAAATGATCTCCAAATTCAGTTTTGTTTAAACCATTAGATCCTTATCGTAATTTCGGAGCCATAGCAAAAAGTATCGTCGAATTTGGACATCGTATGAGGAAGTTATGCTCGTTTCTGTGCAGAGAAAAGTGCTAGTGTCTGTCAGAACCGCAAAAGCGGAATTTGACCGCGGATGCGAAACCGCAAAAGCTGTCCCACATATGCGAAAATTATCCGCAAAAGCGGAAAATAGGCTTGGACAGTGTTTAAAACCGACAAGTTTAGTATTTTGGGCATATTTTGAGTTCTAGAGCTCCGACTGAGGTGATTTTTGCGGCGTTGTTCTCGTCTCATCAAGGAGGTAAATATCAGACCTTTATTTTGATGTTTCTCCGTGATTATTTCTGCTAGTTTCTATTTTTATCCGTGTTTGGATGGTAAAATTGGGAATTTGAGCCCCAAAGTTGAAAAATGATAAATCCGTGATTTGAGTGTCTAAATGACATGAGAATTGTATAATTTTGGTATGGTTAGTCTAGTGAGAGCATGAGGGTTCTGAAAACGTAAAAATATTTTGATTCCGAGCCGATGGTTGCAGGGGTATTTTGGTCATTTCACCCACTTTCACGTCGTAGCTGTAATTTTATCATTGTAATTAGTTACTTGTGATGTTATTTACACTGTGTAATTGGTTTGACTAGATTCGGGCCACTCAGAGTTGGATACTCGTGGCAAGAGGGTCGTTTCTTAGCGGTTTTGCACCGGAATCGAGGTAAGTGGCTTGTCTAACCTCGTGTGGGGGAACCTTCTCCCCTAGGATATTATGTGTTGATTTAAATGCTTTGTACATGAGGTGATAAGCGTGTACATGCGCAGATTGTTGGAAAACCACCTTACTTGAACTGTTCAAATTATGATATTCTTGTTATTTAGTTGATTTAATTGTGATATTTGTTTGTGTTTAGTTAGAAAAGAATGATTAGATAGGATTACCTATCTAAGTGCCTACTTGTTTTACTTGAACTTCTTGAAACTTGTTGATACTGGTTTTTGGTGTAATTGTAGTTATGTATTTCATATTTCTCTGTGCTTTCCTATTGTAGTTTGTGTTGTGGACTGCGGGTTCAATTCCCGGAGATCCAAGGGCTGTGGGTTCGATTCCCGGAGACCCAGAGTTTATTGAGATATTGAGATACGGACTGCGGGTTCGATTCCCGGAGATCCAAGGGCTGCGGGTTCGATTCCCGGAGACCTGGAGTTTATTGAGATATTGAGATACGAACTGCAGGTTCGATTCCCAGAGATCCAAGGGCTGCGTGTTCGATTCCCGGAGACCCGGAGTTTATTGACATATTGAGATGCGGATTGCGGGTTCAATTCCCGAAGATCCTGAGCTATTGAGACACGGACTGCGGGTTCAATTCCTGGAGATCCTGAGATATTGAGGTACGGACAGCGAGTTCAATTCCCGGAGATCCTAGGGCTGCGGGTTCGATTCCCGGAGACCCAGAGATACTGATGTAGGGACTGCGGGTTCAATTCCCAGAGATCCTGAGTTGTTGGATATAGAGAGGGACTGCGGGTTCAATTCCCGTAGATCCTGGACTTGCTGATATGGATTTATGTTGTGTTGGTTACTTGTTATTAGCTTAATTGTAGACGGTTGCAGTAGTTACTTTGTTGTTGTTATTTCAGACTCATTCTATTTAAACTGCTTATTATCGTTATTATCATTGTGTTATTGTCTCTCGGTAGGGCCCTGACCTTTCTCGTCACTACTCCATCGAGGTTAGGCTTGGCACTTACTGAGTACCGCCGTGGTGTACTCATGCTACTCTTTCGCACACTTTTGTTGTGCAGATCCAGGTATATCAGATCAGGCACAATTCAGGTGATCTAGCAGCTCTTCAGGAGACTCGAGGCATGATCTGCTACGTCCGCGGATCCCCGGAAGTCCCCTTCTATTCTCACTAGTGATAGCAGTTATTTCCCTTACTCTCGTTGTATAGATATTTCTGATGTATAGAGCCACAGTTGTACCCTTTCTTAGTCTGTGTTGCCTGTGGGTTTTCGGGTCTTGGTAGTATGTTGCCTAGTATGTTTTGGGCGAAGTGTATGTGCCGAGCGGCACTTATTACATTTCATTTACATTATTCCGTTGGTATTTTATCTATTATTCATGAAATTGTATATTCCGCATCGTGTTAGGCTTACCTAGTCGTGAAGACTGGGTGCCGTCATGACAGGTTCACGATTGGTGAACTAGGGTCGTGACAAATTGGTATCAGAGCTCTAGGTTCGTAGGAGTCACGGGACACGAACCGGTTACTTAGATTCTCGATGATCGATACAGAGACGTCTGTATTTATCTTCGAGGGGCTATGTAACTGTTTAGGAAACTCTTCAATTCTTTGAATTCCTTATCGTGCGCCATTTATTTAGTTGGAGCCTATGTCATATGTTCTTTTGCACCCACTTGTGTACTGAAATTGCACACTCGGTATCAAGTATACGCCGACGGTTCGTGACGCTGCAGAGGGATTTTAAGGGAGTCAAGAATTTACTCAACCATTGTTACCGCATGTAATCCATATCGATAATGCAAGAGAATTTAGAGAACATTAATTGTGCACATGGGGGTGCACTAGGTTCTGACATTCGGTTGATAAGTACGGTCTTGAGAAGGTTTAATTAACTGCCTAATCATCATAGTAATGGTAGAATCACAAGGTGGATGTAGAGCTAAAGGTAGTTGGTGGTAATAAAGACTATATGGTTCATATGAGATATCTATTTAGCGAAGGATTCAGCCAGCAGAGATACTGGGCGAAATGAGTTTAACTGTCTTAAGAAGGACATGTACCAAACGAATGTCTTGGGCTGTCTTATGATGAAGACGTACAAATGATAAAGGCTAGTATCATGGATTAGCGAGATGTATCTTATGGCTTCGTGCCAAGTGAAAGGATTTCACTATCAACGATCAGATTATGGGTCATGTGTCATATCAGATTCGGCCTACGATGTATTTAGGTGCTATCAGATTCGGCCTACGATGTATTTAGGTGCTATTCAAAAGTTCTTTGAAGCTTGCGGATGAGTAAGAGTTGAGACTCGTATGGTATGATGTTGGGACTTTTGATGTTCCTGTGTCCATAATAATTCTACATTTCATTATCAGCAGGGAAGACTTCGGCGAAGGCTACATGGAGCTTCGTAGGTGTGAGAATCACAATATGTCTTAAGCTGTCGTTGTAAAGAATGCTCGATGGATGGAGCGGGAAGATGCTTGGTTTTATTGGGATGAGGTCATACCCTATGGTGTCAGAGTGCTAATAGGGCACAAGTGGTTATGTTCATTGGATCAAGTGAATTGCAGCTGAGTAAGAGTAAATGACTTGAGAGGATGGTTCTAATATGTTCGAGAGTTGTGAAATAATGGCCTTGAGCTAAGTGGGAGAGTCCCACCGCTTGCGATTGGGTCGCTTAGTTAATTACCTGCGTGAATTCTGGGTATTAGCATTAATGGGTTATTGCAGCTACAGAAAAGGACCATGAGTGGTAGTTGAGTATATGAATTGTTGAATGTGTGTTATGGTGAGCCTTACTGGCTCATGTTCAAACTTGAGGGAGGATTCATGATTTACGCCTCGTATAGGTGCAGGTTGCGAGGGAAGTGATCCCGCTAGGAGCTTTATCGAGAGGGTAATCATATGGTATAAATTCAGTAGAGTTTGTTGCATACTGGGGCAAGTCAGGGCCGGATGGCTCTCCATAGCGGTCCTAGTGAATTCAAGAGGTAAAGTGTGGTGCCTGATAATACTGAGACTATAAGTACAGTTGAGAGTCAAACTTTTGAAGCAACTTATGAAGAATGGCACAAAATGTTCTATGATGTTTTGACTTGTGGTGTAGCATTTGAGAGACATGAAATGGTCGTCGCTTTTGAGACATCATGGCCACATGATTTAAGGTCACTCGGGGTGAGTGCGGTTGGAATAAGTTAGGTATTAAAGGGAGATATTAACATTTCTAAGGCAATCAAGGATAAACTGGAAGGAAGTAGATTGATTAGACATAGTTGAGTTGGCATATTGGTGTCAGTGATCGGTTCATGCAGCGTGATCGAGTTATGCAAGTGATTTGTGGCGGTGCATTTAAGGCTTGTCGGCCGCAGTGATTGATGTTATTCCGAAGTATTTTTCTGTTAGGACATGTTATGAGTAGGCGGATCTCAGAAAGGGTTATGGTGGCTTGGACCACTACATAGAGATTGGCACATTCGATGGTTATGAGAATTCGCCTTTATGTTGCTATAGTTCCCCTGAAGTGAGTTAAATGGAAAGTCTTATGTGATGAAGTATTAGCCTATCGTCAGTTCTAGAGTTGTGATGGAAATCGTGTCTATCGTATATCGGCATGTGAGGTGCAGTAAGTGGTATAGAATTTGAAGTAAGGACCAAGGTCGTAGTTTGGTCCTTGAATGTGATATAAAGAGCTCGGATGAGCAGCAAAGGAGTTTTAGTGTTTTGAGTAAGATGGGTACTAACGTCAGTATCACTTGAGATTGGTGTTCTGTTAGAAAGGCTTTGCATCCCGGTTAGGGACTCCTGATCGCTTTTCAGTGTTAGTGCAACCAGTGGTTTGAATGTGCAGGCCCGTTAATTATTCGAAAGATTGTGGGAGCTTGTCCCACAAGAAGATTGTATTGGTGTGACATGTAGTCACTTGATTAATTAGAAATTTAAACCAAGTATGAGGATTTTGGTAATATCATCCATTTGAGAATTTATGCCTGGAGGGCACTCTGCTTATTGGGTTATAGACCTGTGAAATATTATTGGCTTAGCTTGGCACGACCAGAATAGACTTAAGGTCGGTGGTTAGATTTAAATGTGGAAGTGAGCCTTACGTCAGGCCAGTTGTGTTTATATCAGCAATGCGCTCTTTATGGAGGGATAGTTGCGATCTTATTTCGTTGTTAGTTAATTCATATAAAGATATATTGTGGCGTATGAGTTGTGAGACGGCTTGGTAAATACCCTATATGTTGAGGTTCCGCTCAACGGTGGTGTTATAGGAGCATGATGGCTCTTGAGACTTAGATCATGTATCGCACCCCAGTTGTGCTTGAGTTTGTAGCCTATAACGCTATATGTTTCCTTATGAATGATATTATGCACCTTATTGTGCTTATGATCGGTATTCAGTATTTTGATGTGATGAGCTATTCAGCTCGACGTATGGCTCCTTGTGTGAGTTTTATATTTGGGTCGGGTGGCACACCGCCATGGTTATACTGTTTGGATCGGGTGGCACGCCGCCATGGTTATATTGTTTGGATCAGGTGGCACGCGACCATGGGTATATTGTTGGGATCGGGTTGCACGCCGCAACGGTGTGATTTCAGTGTCCATATTTGCTTTTATGTGTTCTGTTTCCTATTTTTCTGAGGAAGTCCATGTTAGTGTGCGAGTTGAATAGTTCTTTCTAGAGTTCGCCTTCCTTTTGTATCGCGTACGAATTAGTAGCCTACTGGCACATTGTGTCATCTTGCGGGACTTTTGATTTTGTCTGAGGTGGCTTATCACCAGAGCAGTTCATACTAGGTGAGATGAGGTTATTGGATTTGGGGTCAGTGCAAACTGATTTTATGAAGTATATTATAGAGAAAAGATCATTCTCTGGTTTAGGACAAGGTAATGGATCTTGTCAGGAGTATAGATCCAATGAATTGTTGATTCAGTAGTTGATTATGAATATCGGCACATCTCTTCCGTCGTGTCAATGTTGTAAAAGTTAGAACAAGACCTATGTAGGTCATGGGGTGCAATGGGAGCATCTGATTTGTTGAACTTTGGCTAATTTGATCATAAAATATTTATGGTGGTCCTGTGGATTTTGTGTTGCATGGTAAGAATCCAGCAAAGTTATGCAGTCATGTCTGAGGACGGCGTGTGGTGAATAATTGAGTGATCTCTTGATGAAAACAGGCCTGACATAGAATTCCGAATATTGGAATTAGGCTCTAAGACTTATTTGTTTGAATAAAAGGGACTATCTTCAGATTATATCAGGCTAATGTGCTCAGCTGAGTTCTGGAAGCACGGGAAGGTGCATAAGATGCTAAAAAATGATTTCAGAGTACTCCAGTACAGTTCTCAGCACGTTCGAGGACGAACGTACGTTTAAGTGGGAGAGAATGTAATGACCCGACCGATCGTTTTGAGTACTAGTGCTCCGTGGAGGCCATGAACAACTTCATTTCGGGTATTATGACTTGTTTGCACGGTCGAAATCTAAATTCAGGGAGATGGAGTTAAATTTAAATGAAAATTCCCATTTCAGAAGCTTTAAGTTGAAAGAATGAACTAGGATTGGATTTTCTAGTAAACGACCTCGGAATCAGGATCTGAAGGGTCCAACAGGTTCGTATAATGATATCGGACTTGGTTGTATGCCCGGTTCGGGTTTTGGATAACCCGGGAGCATTTTGGCACCTATTGTGGAAGTTAGCATTTTGGAAGAAATTTTATAAGTTTGACTTAAAGTGCATTTCAGCGTTATCGATGTTCGTTTGGAATTTCGAGACTAGGCGTAGCTCCGTATAGTGATTCTGGATTTGGGAGCGTGATCGGAAATGAATTCGGAGGTCTGTAGGTCATTTTAGAGTCGTTTGAGTAAAGGTAGGAATTTGATGGTTTTTAAGAAGCTTGACCGGAAGTGGAAATTTTGATATCGGGCTCAAAATGCAAATTTTATGGTCCGGATAGCTTCGTTATGTGATTTGGGACTTAGGAGTGTGTCTGAAATATTTTTGTGATGACCGTTGTAGAATTACGCATGAATTGGCAAAGTTAGTATTTTGGCGAATTTCGGTTGATAGGTGAGATTTTTATCCGAGGGTCGGAATGGAATTCTGAAAGTTTCTGTAGGTTCGATATATCATTCTGGACGTGTGTGCAAAATTTGAAGTCAATCGGACGCGATTTGATAGGTTTCGGCATCAGAAATAGAAGTTGGAAATTTCAAAGTTCATAAAGTTTGAATCGGGGTGTAATTCATGGTTTTAGAGTTGTTTGATGTAGTTTGAGGCCTCGAGCAAGTCCGTAATGTATTTTGGGGTTGGTTGGGATGATTGATTGGGGTCCCGGGGGCCTCGGGTGTGTTTCGGGTTGTGATCACGCTCTTATTTGATGTTTCAACATTGATTCTTTGAACATAAAGGGGTATCATATTAAGTAAATGATCTCCAAATTCCGTTTTATTTGAACCATTAGATCCGTATCGTAATTTCGGAACCATAGAAAAAAGATCGTCGAATTTGGACATCGTATGAGGAAGTTATGCTCGTTTTCGTGCTAAGAAAAGTGCTGGTGTCTGTCGGAACCGCAAAAGAGGAATTTGACCACGGATGCGGAACCGCAAAAGCGGAAATAGAACTGCAGAAGCGGTCCCGCATATGCGAAAATTATCCGCAAAAGCGGAAAATAGGCCTGGACAGTGTTTAAAACCGAGAAGTTTAGTATTTTGGGCATATCTTGAGTTTTAGAGCTCCGATTGAGGTGATTTTCGCGGCGTTGTTCTCGTCTCATCAAGGAGGTAAATATCTTACCTTTATTTTGATGTTTCTACATGATTATGTCTGCTGTTTGCTATTTTTATCCGTGTTTGGATAGTAAAAATTGGGATTTTGAGCCCCAAAGTTGAAAAATGATAAATCCTTGATTTGAGGGTCGAAATGACATGAGAATTGTATAATTTTGGTATGGTTAGACTCGTGAGAGTATGAGGGTTCTGAAAACGTAAAAATATTTTGATTCCGAGCCGATGGTTGCAGCGGTATTTTGGTCATTTCACCCACTTTCGCGTCGTAGCTATAATTTTATCATTGTAATTAGTTACTTGTGATGTTATTTACACTGTGTAATTGGTTTGGCTAAATTCGGGCCACTCGAAGTCTGATATCGTGGCAAGAGGGTCGTTTCTTAGCGGTTTTGCTCCGGAATCGAGGTAAGTGGCTTGTCTAACCTCGTGTGGGGGAACCTTCTCCCCTAGGATATTATGTGTTGATTTAAATGCTTTGTACGCGAGGTGACGGGCGTGTACATGCGCAGATTGTTGGAAAACCACCTTACTTGAACTGTTCAAATTATGATATTCTTGTTATTTAGTTGATTTAATTGTGATATTTGTCTGAGATTAGTTAGAAAAGCATGATTAGATAGGATTACCTATCTAAGTGCCTACTTGTTTTACTTGAACTTCTTGAAACTTGTTGATACTGGTTTTTGGTGTAATTGTAGTTATGTATTTCATATTTCTTTGTGCTTTCCTATTATTGTTTGTGTTGTGGACTGCGGGTTCAATTTCCGGAGATCCAAGGGCTGCGGGTTCAATTCCCGAAGACCCGGAGTTTATTGAGATATTGAGATACGGACTGCGGGTTTGATTCCCGGAGATCCAAGGGCTGCGAGTTCGATTCCCGGAGACCCAGAGTTTATTGAGATATTGAGATACGGACTACGGGTTCGATTCCCAGATATCCTGAGCTATCGAGTTCGATTCCCGAAGACCCGGAGTTTATTGAGATATTGAGATGCGGACTGCAGGTTCAATTACCGAAGATCCTGAGCTATTGAGACACGGATTGTGGGTTCAATTCCTGGAGATCCTGAGATATTGAGGTACGGACTGTGGGTTCAGTTCCCGGAGATCCTAGGGCTGCGGGTTCGATTCCCGGAGACCCAGAGATACTGATGTAGGGACTGCGGGTTCAATTCCCGGAGATCCTGAGTTGTTGGATATAGAGAGGAACTGCGGGTTCAATTCCTGTAGATCCTAGACTTGCTGATATGGATTTATGTTGTGTTGGTTACTTGTTATTAGCTTAATTGTAGACGGTTGCAGTAGTTACTTCGTTGTTGTTATTTCAGACTCATTCTTATTTAAACTGCTCATTATCGTTATTATCATTATGTTATTCTCTCTCGATAGGGCCCTAACCTTTCTCGTCACTACTCCATCGAGGTTAGGCTTGGCACTTACTGAGTACCGCCATGGTGTACTCATGCTACTCTTCCGCACACTTTTGTTGTGCAGATTCGGGTATATCAGATCAGGCACAATTCAGGTGATCTAGCAGCTCTTCTGGAAACTCGAAGCATGATCTGCTACGTCCGCGGATCCCGGGGAGTCCCCTTCTATTCTCGCTAGTGACAGCAGTTGTTTCCCATACTCTCGTTGTATATATATTTCTGATGTATAGAGCCACAGTTGTACCCTTTCTTAGTCTGTGTTGCCCGTGGATTTTCGGGGCTTGGAAGTATGTTGCCTAGTGTGTTTTGGGCGAAGTGTATGTGCCGAGCGGCACTTATTACATTTCATTTACATTATTCCGTTGTTATTTCATCTTTTATTCATGAAATTGTATATTCCACATCGTGTTAGGCTTACCTAGTCGTGAAGACTGGGTGCCGTCATGACAGGTTCATAATTGGTGAACTAGGGTCATGACATAACCCCTTATTGTGATCGCACTGTTCACCCTCGGCAACCTATGCGATCACAATCCCCTTCACGCGATCGCATAGAGTAAAAATTTCACCCCTTCAGATCCTTCTACGCGATCGCAGACCTATCTATGAGATCGCATAGAACAAAAATTGTTTGCAATTTTCTGCTGCATTAACATGATCAGAACTTGCCCGTTGGGCATCCGAAATCATCCCGAGACACCCGGGACCTCAACCAAAAGCACAAATACATCACATTACCTCATTAAAACTTGCTCGTAACATAACAACGCCATCGTAAACATCAAAATCACCAATTTAACACAGATTCAAGCCTAAGGTTCTTTAAAACTTCCGAAACTAACATTCGATCTAAAACCCAACCTAAACACCTCCGAATGACATGACATTTTGCACGCATATCCAAAATCACCTAACAAAGCTACTGCAACTCTCGGAATTTCATTCCGAGCCCCAGATCAAAATCTCACCTACCGTTCGTATTTCATCAAAATTCAACCTTAGCCAATTCAAGCCTAAAACTACACCGGACCTGAATTTGATTCCGATTGCTCTCCTAAGTCATAAATGATCCTCCGAAACTAGTCGAATCATCAGAATTCCATTGCGATCTATCTAACTCATCACTCAACATTCGGTTGACTTTTCCAACCTATTCTTCTCATAAAGAGGTTTATGGCCTCATTTCTATCTAAATTCCCTCCGATTTGCTTCTAACTTTCCAAAAATATATAAATTAGCATATTGAAGTATTAAATGAAGAAAACGGGACGATAACTCCCGTAACGACGGGTCGGGTCGTTACAACATAGTCTGTACATGAGAACTTCCAATCTCCCTCCATATAGCACGCAAATCACCACACCTGATCCCAATTTGCGCTGTATGAATACATATCACACCTAAAGTACCCAATCATTCCACGAAAGATATTCTAAAATTCCCCTGTACCATCACACAAAGTTAGATGTCAGCAAAAAGAGAATGGTCCTAGTCATGACTACAATCGTCCTAGTATACTCTAGTAATTGAAATACGAGTGTCAACATATATTCTTAAATAAGTCCAATTGAATAATAACTATATGATAAAGTCATATGTCCTACTTATATGGATGTTCCGTGAATGAATATGATTTCATTTATATACTAGGATGCATCGGCCTACGACAATCACATAAGTCCATTTGACTAATACGATTGTAATCATAGGGCCTTCCGTTTATATATCGTGATTGTTATTTAGTAATTGACCGTCTATGGCTATCGTAGGCCTACTAATATGATTACCTATGCATATACTATCAAAATTTGATAGGAGTAATGTCATACGACAACCACATAAGTCAATTGGACTAATACGATTGTAGTCATAGGACCTTCCATTTATATATCGTATAATATTTAGTATCGTTACTTTATACAATTGATTTATGATTAATACTAGTTAGAGGACCCTAACTAGACTAATAACATAAGTTTATGAATTATCATATCGTTGTAGCAATTAGTCAGTTTGAAATCGGCCAAATGAATACTATTAAGGGTATAACTTTATTTTATAGATAGTAACAACACTATTTATAAAATAATTTACAACGTAGCACGATATATAATACATATTCATTTAATCAACAAATGTGAGTCACCTGCAATTGCCATACAATCGTATGACAATTGGATTAGCCTTTGAAATGTATCATATACTTACATTATATATCAATAGTTATAACAGGTACTGTTGATTTATTATAAGGACTTAATTAAAAATATGTAATTTATAGAGTATAATTAGTTAACATTACTATTGAGAATTTATTGAGTATCAATAGTATGATAAGATGTAAACTAATTATCCATGATATAGGTATTAAACATAAGTCCATTTCATTATTCATACTAAATATGAAAGTAGGTGTATATATATGCCATTACTTGGAACAATACGATTGTATATCCTATAGAATGTCATATTATCTAGTAATAATAGGACAATCCTCTATTTTTTATCGGTCTTGTCAAGGATATATATCCATTCATATGGACTACACTTGTGAAATTTCACAAGTGTAGTCCATACGACAATTATATCGTATAGTTCATACGTATGTATGCCTACGACAATTCACAATCTTAGTGAATATGATTTTTTCATAGACATTATGATGCTTAATTGGACTTATATTTATTTTACCATCTCTACGGATCGCTTCTAATGAGGCAGCAACCAATTACAAGGACTCCAGTCCTGGCTAACTACTAACCTCTAGGTAAACCTTATACCACGATGCTCCAACACAACCCTATAAACGACCACCTGTCTTAAACGGGTTTCACGAGCACCACCGGTTAGGTTAGCCTAACCAAGGTTTACTGTTGAGATTAGCAACTGCCTGGTCTATATAGTTCTTAATCTAAGACCTCATTAGGGTGATACAGTAAACAATTAATAACAAAACATACTTTTAGTAACATGCAGAGAGACTAAGTCTAACACTTAATAATTTAGCCTATCATTTAGGCTAAATAGTATCAAAATATAAAAGAGAAGAGAGAAAAGAAATAGTACCGAAGACCCTGGATTTGTGGCCAAGTGACCTTTTTTCGATTTTTCTATACAAACTTCAAAATATTGCAAAGGATTTTTACAAGAGAAAGAAGCTAGAGAGAAGGGAGAGCGTTGGCTAATGCCTGCTTTCCTCTAATCTATATTGATCCTTATATAATGGATCAGCTAATAATAAAACAAAATTACAATAGTGTTGGCCGACACAATAATTATATATCTGGCCGACAAGATAAAAGAAAATTCTATATACATACAAAATACTTTATTAAAGTAGATTCCCTTCAAATAATCGAGGGGCCCTTTTATTAAAGTGGTTTGTCTTCATTACTCCAAATTCAATGATGGGGTCTTCAATAATTCATGCATGTCTTCAATAATTCAAGCTTTTTCTCTTCCTTTTCCTTTTCTCTTTTCTGAAGATTCTTCAGCATTTTCCTTCAATTTTTCAAGAAGGTCTTCAATTTCTTCAATATTAACATCTGCCTCCGAGGTGCTTTGAGCATCCCCTGCTGCATATTCTTCATTGTTGGAGATATTATCCAAAGAGGCCATTGATACATCATCATTAATTTCCATCCCGAAATTCTTAGCTAAATCCTTTTTTATTTCTTCAAAATATGAGGCCTGTAACAACCCGGCCCGTTGTTACGTGAATTTCCACCCCGTTACCTTGTATTAACATATCTTATGCTTCTATATCAGTGTTAGAACCTATCGGGTGAGTTTGGAGTGAATTGAATGGAAAATGAAGCAAATAGCATGTTTGAAGGAAGTTTGAATATGGAAAGTCAACCTAGAGTTTACTATCGAGTTAGAGTGCTCGGAATCGGATTCTGATGATTCGACTAGTTTCGAGGGATCATTTATGACTTAGGAGACCAATCGTAATTGAATTTGGAGATCCGGTGTAGAAATAGGCTTGAATTGGCTAAGGTTGAATTTTGGCGAAATCCGATCGATAGGTGAGATTTTGATCCGGGAGTCGGAATGGAATTCCGACAGTTGAAGTAGCTCCGTTAGGTGATTTTGGATGTGCCTGCAAAATTTTAGGTCATTCGGACGTCGTTTGGTCGGGTTTTTGATGGAATGTGTAATTTGGAAGTTTTGAAGAAACTTAGGCTTGAATCCGTGTGTAATTGGTGATTTTGATGTTTAGGATGGTGTTTTTATGATTGGAACAAATTTGTATCGTGTTTTGGAGTATGTTGGTGGTTTTCGTTGGGGTCCCGGGGGCCTCGGGATGAATTCGGGGGTCCAAACGGACCATTTTGTGCCAAATGCACT
>JASVEL010005012.1:0-136012 GCA_032618575.1 Nicotiana noctiflora
AGCACGACAAGAAAGAACAAATGAGAGACTTTTTCCTAACTCAATAGACTCTGAAGGACAAGTACGGACGTCTCCGTACCTACCTCTCAAACTCTACTAAGCTTGTTCGTGAGTGGTGAGACCTATGTAACCTAGAGCTCTGATACCAACTTGTCACGACCCGGATTTTTCCCCAACATCGGGATCGTGATGGCGCCTACTCGTGGTAGCTAGGCAAGCCACTGTATTCATACTATCCTGTTTTTAACACAATTTCAATTAAATAAATGCGGAATACTTTATAGAAATAGTATTAAGCAGTTTCAAGGTAAAACCATACTGAAATCCTCTACCCAAGACGTGGAGTCACCAACTCACGAACTACTACTGAATACTACACATAAAAGTCTGAAAGAAATATAACATAATCTGTGTGTCTCGGAACAAAGAGACTACAGCTAAAACATAAGTAAAGAGAGAGACGCCGGGCTTGCGGACGTCTGCAAGCTACCTCGGTCTCAAATGTGATTAACTTCCACGCAATCTATTTATTGCTGCTGCTGCTGCTGTTGCTCCTGATCGTAACCTGGACCTGTGCAAAAACGCACAAAAGTGTAGCATCAGCACAACCGACCCCATGTGCTTGTAAGTGCCTGGCCTATCCCGGCGAAGTAGTGACAAGCCTAGGACCAGACACCCACATAAACCTGTGCAATTCAATATATATATATGTACCACCAAAATAACAAGAATTTAATCAAGTATTAACACAATAAGGAGTATCTTAAAGAATTCAACAATTAACCACAATTAATAATTTCACAAGGAAAAACAAAGTGTAATGTAAACACAAATAATATCAATTCAAGGAATAGCAAACAGTTGCACGGCATCACCCTTCGTGCTTTTACTCTCATCCTCACATCCATAAGTACGGCATGATCCTTCGTACATGGTTCAATAATAGGGCACGGCATGATCCTTCGTGCATAATCAATAATAAACATGGCACGGCATGATCCTTCGTGCATAATCAATAATAAACATGGCACGACATGATCCTTCGTGCATAATCAATAATAAACATGGCACGGCATGATCCTTCGTGCATAATCAATAATAAACATGGCACGGCATGATCCTTCGTGCATAATCAATAATAAACATGGCACGGCATCACCCTTCGTGCATTATCTCTCTTCCTCACCCAAATAACAATCACGGTTAAGGGCAAAGAAAGAAACAACAATTCATAAATCGTCCCATCAAGGGCAATCAATAATTATCTTCACAACAAGTCCCAACAAGGGAGAACAATAACAATTCACCTATAATATATTTCAAAATATCATTTTCCAACGACTCACGGTCATACTAGATGCCAATGTATGGATGCTCGTCACCACAGCCCATACACCGCACTCGATCACATAACACATAACACATAATCCTATTCCCTCAAGCTAGGATAGAACAAACACTTACCACGAGTGCTTATGAACAATTCAATCCGTGGATATGTCTTTTCTTTCAATTTGGCTCCAATTCAACCGTATCTATACACAATTGATTTAATATCATCAATTTTACTCAACAAACTAATTCTTAAGACCAAATACAACTTTTACAACATTCGCCCGGAATAGTGAATTTCAACCCCGGGCCCACATGGTCGGAATTCGGGGTTATGACTAAAATCCGGTTACCCATTCCCCCACGAGTTCATATATATGATTTGTTTCAAAATCGGACCTCAATTCGAGGTCCAATTCCCCAATTTATGAAAAACCCTATTTTCTAACAAAAACAAGAATTTTACCATGAAAACATTTGATTTCTAATGAAAAACATGTTTAATGATGTTAGGAATTGAAAGAATTAAGTAAAAAGTGACTTACAATCGTTTTGATGAAGAAGAAATCCTTGAAGAGTCGCAAATGGGCGTTTTGGTTTTGTGAAAAATGAAGAAATGACTGAAATTCGTGTTTTTCAAGTCTCTGTGTTCGCATTTGCGAACCCCGACCAATTTCTGGAGTTTGAAAAATAAGCTAAGGGTGGAAAGTTCGCATTTGCGAACTTTTGTTCGCATTTGCGAAGCCAAGGCATACTGGGAGGTTCGCATTTGCGACACAATGTTCGCATTTGCGAACAAGGCTCCTTCGCATTTGCGAAGAAGACTTCGCATTTGCGAAGCATGGCTTAGCAGTGAAGGCATCGCATTTGCGAAGAATGCTTCGCATTTGCGAAGCATGGCTTGGCAGTGAAGGCCTCGCATTTGCGAGGTTATGTTCGCAATTGCGAACCCAAGCCTTCCCGGACGCCCTTCGCATTTGCGATCAAGGGTTCGCATTTGCGAACCCTGCCTTGGTCTGTCACCTTCGCAATTGCGAGAAATTCTTCGCAATTGCGAAGCCAACAGCTGGGTGAAAAAAACCAGCAGTTCAAAATTCAGATTTTCATCCAACGGCCTATCAAATCTTTACCCGAGCCCCCGGGCTCCAAACCAAACATGTACACAACCTCAAAAACACATTATGGACTTGTTCGTGCGATCATATCGCCAATATCACTTCGTTTTGATCAAATCGAGCCTCAAACTCATGATTTTCATACTTTTGATTTTCAAAACTTCTTAACTTGGAACTCAAGGTCCAACACATCTCAAACGACATCCAAATGTCACCAAACTTTACAGAAATCACATATATAATATTTAAGACTTGTACCGGGCGTCGGAACCAAAATACGAGCCCGATACCAAGGTCTATTAATTTATTTCCTTTAATAATTGCATCAAAAACAATTTCACATAAAAATTCATAACTTGGGCTCTAGGCCTCGAGAATTCGACTCCGGACACATGTCCAAGTCCCATATTTTCCTACGGACCTCTCGGGACCATCCAATCTCGGGTCCGGATCCGTTTACCAAAAATGTTGACCGAAGTCAACCATATCAATATTAATATCATTTTTATCCAAATTTCTCATAGAATTCATATTTTCTATCACAAAAATCTTTCCGGCTACATGCTCGGATCATGCACGTAAATCGAGGCAACATAGAATGAGGTTTTCAAGGCCTCAGAAGCTCGAAATTATTAATAAAATAAGTGATGACCCTTTGGGTCGTCACATGTTTCTTCACCTCTATATGGTTCTCTTTGAAACCCCAATTTCTTTTTCTAAATCTCTTAGATCTGTACAGATCTGAGATGATTTGGGCTTGTTTCTTGTGAGTTTTACAACAACCTTAAGATTCTTCACAGGAATCGTATGATTTTCAAGTGATTTTCATCTTTTTCTAAACTAGAGTTTCCGAAATTTCTTTTTAAAAAATATTGAGGATATTTTGTGTTTGATATTCTGCTTCTCATATGTTTTGACTAATTTTGTAAGTCTGCTACAACCTTAACTCGCTTGTACTGAAAGCCCTAAGTTTTGGGTTTCTTCATTTAGTTTCTAAGTATTGGTACATCTGATTGTGTTCTTGCTTTGGGTTCTTGTGATTTCTCATTATTTTCTTGTCCTAATATGCTTCTACTGAATTTCTTAGTTTGACCTTTTACTGATTCTATATGCTTGAGTTCATCATGACTATTCATGTTAAGACATGTGACATTCTCCTTGAATAACTGTTGTTCTAACTATTTGTTTTGTTAAAGTTATGTGTTGAATCCTAACTATTCATGTTTTACCTTATTTTATATGCCAAACATGATGACTCTTTCATGACTTTCTGTTTGATTGAACCCTTGAATATTTTGAGTTCCTTATTTCTTGGTTTGATTTGAATACTTCCCCTTAAACTTTCGATTCTTACTCTCTACCCGATTTAGTTAAATTGCTTTGTTTGTATTTTGCCTATTCTTACTGATTGTTTCCTTAATTGAAACTTTTGATTCATTTACCCCTAATTACCTACTCTATACCCAAACCTTATTTGATTTTTTCCTTAAATACCTAACATGATTTTACCAATGATTTGATTATCCTTTCATTAAGGGAAGGACTTGCTAACTAATTTCACAAGCTTCCCTGATTTGCTGCTTATTTGATCTTTTACCTTATTTATTATGTTTTGGATTACTATATAACTCCCCTTTTATTATAAGTTCTGGACAACGAACACTAGTTCATCTACACTATCACACTCTGAAAAACTCTCTATTCTCTTCTGTTCCTTGCAATTCTTATTAGTCCAGTCGAATGTAAGCCAAGGCTGGCTACTTGCATCATCTCTACGTAGTACTTTGTATTCTCTCCTTAACTAGTGTGTTCTGATTCAATTCACACTCCAACTATGTGTTTTCTTTATTACTATAGATTATCAATTTGTGGTTTCTAGTTCTAAGTGTTATTCTACTTAATATGCCAATCAGCATGCCTACATCACTGTATCACAAAGCATGTTTAAGCTTATTCTATTAAAGGCTACAGTTGTTATACTGTTTGACATGCCAATCTTGCTTTAAATAAGTGATTCACTAGCATGTCCCAAGCTGCATTGTGTGTTTATGATTTCACCTATCATGACCAAATCTTGCATGTTCTGTATATGACTAGTATTTCTAAAACCTTGAATGTTTCATGAAGTGTTTGTCTAGTTTGTTCATCTAAGTCCAACTTGTTCTATTTCACTAATGAGATCTTATTTGTGTCTAAAATCTACATGTTCTCAACTAACTTTGCAACTACAATCTATGTATTTGTTTTCCATCACTAAGGTGCATTCTTGGTGTCCCCCTACCCTTTCCCTTGGGTGATGTCTGTATGTTTTAAGACTTGCACTATGATTTTATAAAATGTTCTCCATATTTTTCTCTAACTATGTTCTGGTTTTCAAAAAATTCTTTCCACTACTAAGAATTTATTTATATTGTTTACCCAAACTCTTTCAGAGTCATTATGCATACTCACCTTACTCTTAGAATAATAGGTTCTGCCCTTCTGATATGTGTACTACCTTGAGGTCATTAAGATCTCTTTGAACTCTGGCATGTTGGCCTTTTCACACTGCACCTAATTAGTTATTATTTGAGAAAAGATCTAGGTGTGAGCATTTCCCGAGATCCGAGCATTGCCTGAGATCCTTAAGGAACTGTAACAGACCTGGACACGAAATCGGCTATGGACCTTTGGTATTTGAGGCTATTGGAGGCTTGGGAAGTCATTTGGGTCTACTGTAGGCTCCCTATAGATTAACTCCTATTTATTTATATATTTTTATTTAATTCATTGATTTGTAATAATTATTGTAAACAACAACGGGGTGATTGGTGAAAAAAAAAGGGTGGGTAGTTATATATATGTTTGGTAAATCGGGTAGATACCATGCCTATATGGCTGTGTTAATTAAAATGTATTTGGTATGTTTGCTTTACTTCCACAATATTAGTAACTATGTCTATAGGATCTAAATGGATTTAATAGAGATCATGCCTATAGAGTTAAACTCAGCCTTAAAATTAGATATCATGCCTATAGAGTTTAAAGTAATTAAAGTTCAGTTTTCGTTACAACATGTATACACATTCGTCTTCTTAGAAATCATGCCTATAAGTTCAAGAGTCAGCTTTAATAACTAGATACCATTCCTATAGATATTAAAATCAGCTCTAATAAAAATTATGCCAATAGAACTTAAATCAGTTTAATTCATGCTTGTCTTAATTGGTTTAATTAATTTGTCCGTTACTTTAATAAGTTTTCAAATTCTACCTTAAATTAATACTGCTAGAAAACATGTCTATAGGATCTCAAGTTGTCCTTTTAAAATTTCTCACTATTTTAATGCATAGATATCATGCATTTAGGGCATCATCGTTATATGCTTAGGCAATCCAATAGGGCGATTAAAATTATTTAATTATAAAACCGCGCTTTGATATTTAAACATTCACATGTCTAAAATCAGTTGACAAGCAAATAGGTCTTTGACATTGGGTTCTAATTCATACTGTATACTTGCTGCTCACCTAGATATCATGTTCTAAGTTTTATTAAATACCTGAAACATTTGTTTGAGACATGCATTTATTTGTTCTGCTTGTGGAGGTAAAAAATTGTGACCATTATTTGTTCCTTCTTTATTTGCAGTCCTAACTATTTTGATTGGCTCTTAGACTATTTTCCTTTAAATAACTTAGAATGGTCTAGAACTACCCAAAAGTATAGGTCCTAAATTCCTCCAGGTCCACGAGGAAGGAACAGGTAGTGCACGCATAGGACATTTTCAAGGTTGCTAGAACGCTTTAGGCTATGACCAAGGGAGTGAATTGGTTAGGAAGGATATGATAACTACTCACTAATGTCATGTGTAACACCTCATCGAGGAGTGATTACCAGGCATTGTGTAGGGTGATCATGTAGGCTAACCAACCTAGGAATCCTCTATCCCAATTTACGATGTTTAAACTTTACTTTTATATGTGTATGCAACTTGTTCAAGTCTTTTCCTTTCTGTCTCATTACTTGAGTCATACAATCTCCAAAACATGCCTTTATTTGCAAGTATGTGTTTAAACTATTTATTTGTCAAAAGGACTAATTCATAAGTATAAGTGAAGTTGGGACCCACCATTATGGACCATGAGGGGTGCCTAACACCTTTCTCTCACGGTTATTTCGATCCCTTACCCTAAATCTCTGGTAATGAAAACTAGTCTAAGAGTTAATCACTCTAGGTTCCCTAACACACCATAATCCGTTAAGTGTCAACTCTTCAAAAACCCAAATTCCCAAGAAGGAAATGAGTTATTACCCCCATGAATGTCATAACCCTGACTTTTCCCCACAGAGGGAAAAAAGGGGCGCTACAAGAAGGGTTTCCCAATTTAACAAGGACAATAAGTTTTCTCTCAAATCTATTAGGACAATGGGTTTTTCCAAACCTATAGGGATTATGGGTTTCCTAAAAATACAAGAAAATAATTCAAGCCACAAAATAACAAATCTTCCCCTTAGCTTGAATTCTCTTTATCAACAAGACCATCTCTCTGCCTTGCCTTCAGCCCTCGTGAAGGCTCTACTGAGTACTGCACACACCAATCAAGTCTAGGCAATGCCTAAACTTGTTGGTCGGAACTGCCTTGGTCATCATATCATCTGGATTATCATGCGTAGACATTTTTTCCACATCAACAATCCATTTTGATATAATGTCTCGAATAAAGTGATATCTGACTTCAATATGCTTCGTCCGCTCATGAAACATCTGGTTCATAGTAAGATGAAGTGGCACTTTAATTGTCAAAAAATACTGGTGTCTTCTTCTAAGCTAGTCCAAGATCACTTGCCAAGCCTTGTAGCCAAATAGCCTCTTTCCCTGCTTCTATAATTGCCATATACTCAGCTTCTGTGGTAGACAAAGCAATAATAGACTGCAAAGTCACCTTCCAATTGATGACACTACCAGAAACAGCAAAAACATAACATGTCAGATATCTTCTCTTATCTAAGTCCCCTGCATAATCTCAATCGATATAGTCAACTACGGATTTACTCAACTTGTCTTTGTAAAAGTCGAGCCTACATCTGCAATGCCATTTAAGTATCTCAAGATCCGTTTTACCACCTACCAATGTTCTTTACAAGTACATTCCATGTATCTACTCACATCACTAATGATATTTCAAATATCATGGCGAGTGCAAACTATCCACTAGAAATCTTCTCCATCTCCTCGTCTTTTTGGTGACATGTATGCAAATAGCTTGAAATGGGAAGCAAAAGGAATAGATACAGATGTAGCACATGTCATATTAAATCTTTTGAAGAACTTCTCAATATAGGACCGTTGAGATAGCATCAACTTTCAAACCTTTATATCTCGAGTAATCTCCATCCCCACTATCTTATTTGGAGAACCAAAATCCTTCATCTCAAATTCCTCACCTAGCTACTTATGAAATCGGATAATATGTAATATGCGTTTAGTGGCAGTAAGCATGTCATCCATATATAACAATAAAATATACACGAGAACCATCTTCAAGCTTTTTGTAATACACACAATTATCATATGCACTTCATGAAATGCATTTTGAATCATGAATGTATCAAATCTTTTATACTACTACCTAGGCGACTTTTGTAGGCCATATAAAGATTTCTTGAGTAACTAAGCATGATTTTTCTTATCCTGAGTAATGAATCCCTCAGGCTGACCGATATAAATCTGCTCATCCAAATCACCATGCAATAATTCAGCTTTCACATCTAACTGCTCTAGCTTTAAGTCATAAACAGCCACCAAAGCTAGTAAGACCCAAATACAACTATGCTTTACCACTAGAGAGAACACTTCATTGTAATTTATCCCCTCCATATGTGTAAAACCTTTAGCTACTAATCTTGTCTTTTACCTTGATGTTTCAACCCCTAGATTGCCCTCTTTTCTTTTGAAATCCATTTGCAGCCTAGTGCCTTCTGTCAATTTGGCAATAGAACAAGCTTCCATGTTTGATTCTTATGAAGAGACTCAATCTCTTCACCCAAATCACCAACACATTGATCTTCTTCTGGAGTAGAATTATCTTTTTTATAGATATTAGGCTCAAGCACATCAATGGTCTCTGCAACTGAACAAACTCAACAAAATTTGTATATCCAGGAAAATTACCACTAGTTACGTTTGCAAACCTTTATGGGTTGATCACTCTCTTCTCTCTCCCTGTTGTAATACTATATGGTTGTTGTCATGCAGGTGTATTAATATCATCATCTTGATCAATATTTTGTACCTCCTCCACTTCCTCTACTTTAGAACTACTATGTTTAGCTAGTGGATATTAATTTATAGCTCTATACGGTCACTGACACCATGATCTATTTATACTATTGCCTTCTGCCTCTAACTGTCTAGTGAGGCAGATTCATTAAATGTTACATCCCTAATGACATTTAGACCTCTTTTGATTTTTTGCACCACAACCTATAACCTTTCACTCCAATTGCATACCTTAGAAATATGTGCCGTTTTGCCCTCGGCACAATTTTTCCATCCCTCACGTGAGCATAAGCAGGACAACTAAATATCTTTAAATTTTAAAAATCAGCAAGCGAACCAGACCACACCTTGAAAGGACTTTTGAGCTCAAAACATGTAGATGGAGATCTATTGATGAAATACAAGTTGTATTGATTGCTTTATGCTAAAAATTCTTGCTAACACATGAGAATGAAAGCATACTTCATATCCTATCACAAAGCATTCTGTTCAAACGTTCTGCAATACCATTTTATTGTGGTGTTCTAACCCAAGTGTGGTGTCTCACTATGCCCTCTCTGCTGCAGAAATTGTCGAACACAGAATTATAAAATTCCAATCTATTGTCAGTTCGAAGACGCTTAAATTTTCTTTCCATCTGCTTCTCAATCATCATCTTCCATTTAACAAATAATGGAAATACCTAATCTTTTGTTTTAAAAATATATACCCACACAATCCTCGAGTAATCATCATTCAAATTCATAAAATACAAGGCACCACTCTTGCAGGGAACTCTCTTTGGACCCCACAAGCCTGAATGTCTATAATCTAACTTGTCTCTGGTCTTGTACTCAGACTTCTTGCTGAACTTTACCCTTGTAGAATTACCAAACTCATACTACTCACAAAAATTCAAAATTTGATTTTTGTACTCATTCAGCAAATTCTGCTTATTCAACAAAGGAAATCCTTATCACTCATATGACCAAGTCACAAGTGTCACAATTGAGAATATTTCAAATCAATTTTCCCAGAAGCTACAACAGTTTCTCCTTGAACTATATTGTCTTAAAGATAATACAATTTAGAATGCAATTTACCTTTCCTGAGTACCAAGGAGCCTTTATACACTTTAAGTATTCCATTCTCGGAGTGAAACTTATACCTTTGATCATCCAAAGTCGATGGAGAGATAAAATGTCTCTTTATCCGAGGAACACACCAACTCTCAATGTTTCTAATAATTCCATCAAACATTCTCGATTTGATGTGACCAATCCCCTCTACTGGTAATAGAATATCATATCCCATGTAGGTAGTCCCCCTCATTTTCTTATACATTTAAAACTAATTCTTGTGTAGATATAGGTTGAAAGTAGCACCAAATTCAGGAACCCAAGAATTCTGCCCATGACTAGAACTCACAACGCACACTTTCCCTACATAGTCACTATCACTAGAATTATTGTCAATGTCAATAATATTTGTCAAATTATTTATATTCTACTTCCCTCTTTTCTCTTTCAACTTAGGACAATCTCTCTTGTAGTGACCTTGCTCTCCGCACACATAACTGTTTTGCTTCCTCGTACTAGACTTTGATCTGGCGGTTGACTTTTTTCTTTTAAAGTCCTTTTGTTGTGTTCTTATTTACTCAGAATGCCTTAGTTCTGCTGTTTGAAAAGCTCTATTTTCAACTCTTTAGATTTTAGTTCATTACTAACATCTTCTAGTTTAAATGTTGTCTTTCCCATATAGAAGCATACCGGCAAAAGTATCATACGACGGTGGTAAAGAACATAACACAATCAAGGCCTGATCCTCACTTTCAGTTTTGATATCCACATTCTTCAAGTCCATAATAATGGATTAAACTCATCAAGGTGAGTTTAAACATGTGTACATTCGTTCGTATAGAGATTGTACAACCACTTTTTCAGGTAGAGGAAGTTTGTTAGCGATTTCTTAGAACACAGATCTTCCAGCTTCTTCCATGTTGTTGCTGTAGAAGTTTCTTCAACAATTTCATGAAGAACGCTATTTGTAACGCTCATGAAGATCGCACTCAAAGCCCTCTCCTTGAGGTCTTCCTTCTCCGTCTATTTCATATGTACATGAAAATCATAATCAATTGGCTTCCATAACCCTTGTAACACCGGAGACGATTTTATCCTAATCTTTCATAGATTGAAACTAGAAACCTCATCTGATTTCTCTACTTCATACTTTGTTGAAGATGATAAAGACATCTTAACCCTAGATTATATGTAGAAACCCGAACCTTGCTCTGATACCAACTGTTACAGAAGATCGTGGGTTAACTAGCGCAAAATAACATACAAAGCAAATAAAGAAGAAAAATCAACATAAAGATTAACGAGGTTCGACTAAGCCTAATCCTTGGGGCAAAAATAGAGAGAGTTTTCCATAATGAATGAGAAGAAAAGCACATACAATATCTAGAATGCCCAACTACAACCCTTATATATAGATCCCAAATAGTCCAAAACCTATAAGAGAAAGATATTCCAATTTAACAAGGACAATAGGTTTTCCTTTATCAAATCTATTAGGACAATAGGTTTTTCCAAACATATATAGATTATGAGTCTCCTAAAAAGACACCAAAATAATTCAAGCCACAAAATAAAACTATCTTTTTTTTCTCCATGGGTATACTTTATCCGAAGTATTATATAAATACACCTAAGACAACTTACTAAAAGGTTTGGCTATGACAGAGAAGAATTTAGGATTTTAATTTTAGTTTCACGGGTTTAAGATATCAATTAAACTATTGAACTTATTATCTTGTCTGAGTTATAGGTTCATAACTCAAATTGTTTGAGTAATTTAGCGAACTTTTGTCACGATCCGGATTTTTCACGGGCGGGATCGTGATGGTGCCTAACATTGCACTCACTAGGCAAGCTAACATTAGATTTATATTCACCTTTTTCCTTTATATTTTGATAGATAACAAAGCTAGATCAAACAAAAAAATGTGGAAGTACATAATAAACTGGTTATCTATATACTGTTAATAATATTGAAACTGTTACGACCCAAAAACTGATGTTACAATCATCGAAAATACTATGAATTACTACAAATACAGGGATGAAAGAAATTACATATGTCTTGAAAGAAAATAAAACAAGAAAACTAGAAACATAGGAGGACGTCAGGGCCTGCGGACGCCAGTAGGACTGCTTTGGGCCTCCTAGATGAAGTATCTATAACCGACCTCTCGATCTACCACAGCCAGCTCTAAAATTTGCATAGAAAGTGCAGTATCAGTACAATCGATCCAATGTACTGGTAAGTGCTGACCCTAACCTCAACGAGGTAGTAGCGATGCTACAGTGGGGCGTTTATAAAAGAACTTGCATACATTACATAATAAAGCAAAAAGGAACTATGGAACATAATGGAATAGAAACTTGCAGCAAAATAAATACGAAACTTAACTATCTTGCCAGTATTCAGCTATAACCAATCCTTAAAAGAGTTACTATGCCACAAAATAAAATCACAGTAGAATAAGAATATATAAACAACAAAATGATGCGGTGAGCATCCCGATCACACCATATAATTAGTAATAATATGAACAATCACCCTTATTACTCATATTGCGGCGTGCAACCCGATCCCACCAATCTACCATTATTTCTCCTCAATATATCACTCTAATTCCTCATGTTGTGGTGTGCAATTCAATTCCACCAATCCATCATTATTACTCATATTGCGGCGCGCAACCCGATCCCACCGGACAATCACATTTCATCCTTATTCCTCCTCAATATATCACCATTATTCCTCATGTTTCGGCGCGCAACCTGATCCCACCATATCAGTACCAATCACACAATAAGAATAGAAATTGCACGGTTTAGCTCAAACCCCTCCACAACATTTAAGCATCAAACCACATCAACAGAAGGTTATACAATTATCAAACCTCACTCAATTAATACTACACAGTGAGACCAACTAAAATATACTATGAAACACTAGTAAACTAGCTCAACCCAATAGTGTAACACAATGAATCTACGGGATAACTAATACCTTCAATAAAGAAAACAACATCTAATAGGAAGAAATTATATATGGAAGCACCAATAAGCATGTAGCAGTTAAGACATGAAGACAATTTAATAAGAACGGGGAAGGGAGCAGGCTAAACAAACAATTTGGTGACGTATAGGTGCTTTTCACATCACCTATACACCACACATATGGATTTTTCACATAGGTTAAGTCGGGGATCCCTCATACCTCAAGTCAAAGTTAGACACAACACTTACCTCAATCCAACGGCCAACTCAAAGTTTAATTATCGCTTTTCCTCTAGATTCCACTTTCAAACAACTCGTATCTAGTCATAATTAACTTAATAACATCAATTACCACTAAAGAAATAAATTCCAATGCAAACCTAACATTTTCCCAAAAAAGTCAAAAATCGACCTCGTGCTCGCTTCGTCAAAATCCAAAATTCATACCAAAACTCGATATCCCATTCAACCCCGAGTCCAGATATAAAATTGATTCTAGAATCCGACCTCAATTTGAGGTCTAAATCTCCAAATTTCAAAATTCCTAAAATCTACCCAAAAATCCCCAATTACACTATGGAAAACCCTATATTCTAGGATGAAATCTTGTAAAAGATGTAAAAGATTGAAAGAAATGAGTTAAGAATCATTTACTTATGATTTGGGAAAGAAATAGCCTTTGAAAAATTTCTCTTGAGGTTTAGGTTTTGAAAAATGGGAGAATGAATGAAAAATCCAGCCTAAGTCCAAACTTATCAACTGCAGATGTCGCATTTGGTCGCAATTGCAAGAAAAGTATTGCTAATGCGAACTCCTCGCATTTCTGCCATCGCAAATGAGAAGTCCTAGTCGCAAATGCGAGCCTGGGATCTCGTAGATGCGGCCTATTTTTCGCAAATACAAACTACCTAGTCCCCTTCCCGACTTCACAAATGCGAGGCTCTTATTTGCGAGCCAGACCTCGCAATTGCGAAGTCTGCAAACCTGAAGCAAACCAACAATTTCTCTTAAGTCCAAATCACTCAGTAACCTATCAAAAATCACCCGAGCCCTCAAGGCTCCAAATCAAACATGCACAAAAGTCTTAAAACATCATATAAACTTGCTCGCGTGATCAAATCGCCAAAATAATACCTACAACTACGAATTTAGCACTAAATTGCATGAAATTTTCAAGAAAGTTACAAAACTTCTATTTCCTCAACCAAAGATCTGAATCAAGTCCAATCAGTCTCGTTTCTCACCAAATTCCACAGATAAAGTATAATTATCATAATTGACGTGTACCGGGCTCCAAAACTAAAATACGGACCCGATACTAATGAGATCAAATATTAACAGTTTTTCTCAAAATCACTATAATTTCAGCTTTACAATTTTCATTAAAAATTTATTTCTCGGGTTAGGGGCCTCGAAATTTGATACAGTGCATATGCACAAGTCCCATATTTTATTACGGACCCAACCGGATCGCTAGAACACGGGTTTGAACCGTTTACCCAAAACGTTGACCGAAATCAACAAACATCAACTTTTTAGGCAAAAAATTATTATTTTCTCAAATTTTCACATAAAATCTTTCCGGATATATGCCCGAATTGTGCATGCAAATCGAGAAAAGATAAAATGTGGTTTTAAGGCTTTGAAACACATAATCGAGTCTAAAACAGAAGATGACCTTTTGGGTCATCACAACGTTATATTGAAAATTCAGGTCTTGAAAAAAAATATGGTTTCAATTTAACTTACTATGAAACTATTCGATCCGCCCCTCTATAATATCCATTTCTCTATCACTTGAGCTTTTCCTTGAATACTTATATATATATATATATATAAAGATTATGTTCTAATAATATAAAATTGTATGGGTCATAACCCGATTCTATGACAATCAACAAGGTTAATCGTTCCTCCCGGCTAATGCAAGAATAATAAGTGCCATAATCGTTCCTAATTAAGGAGACCTTTTTGCATCCACTTAAAATGGTTATTAAGGTTGTGACCTATCAGTTACATCTCAAATAATCCTCTAACGTGGGCCTAGCCATCAAGGGTCAACTTATACAATTCACATCTATAAATATCAGGAGAAGCGGTGGAAACGGGGTTCCACTCTCTGCCGATGAGGGGATCTAGAAATACAAAGTAAAATACAGAGTGAGAACCCAAGAGCAAAAGCAGAAAGAGGGTAGATCGAAATAAACAAGATTGTAAGGCTCTTAACCTCCCCATGGAGAGGTTCACCACTCTATTATCATGAATAAAGATCACCTATATTTTCTGTTGCTAATATGAACATTTATCATTATCTTTTCCTTTGCTAGATTCTTGATGTGTTACGACTTGCTATGATTGACCCTCAACTTATATCGATTGTTTTGAATTCATAAAGTGATCAATAACTTTTTGAGCCGAACAATTTGGCGCCGCATGTGGGGATTTCCTAGCAAGATCACGTAGCTCTTCTTGAAATCAAAAGCAAAGGAAAAACACTGAAAAAAAGGAAAATAACCCAATTAGAGGAAGCCTGATTCACCTCACCCACACGCCATAACTCGGGCTGCGTGCCCTCGACTCAAAATAATCAACGATGTTCAACAATAGTTGAACAAGGACTCAAGCCATGTGCCTTCGCTAATTAATTGGACTATGGTTCAATTAGAAGTCGGGCTACATGCCCTCGATTCAAAATAATCAATGACATTCAACAACAGTTAAACTGGGACTCAGGCCACGTGCCTTCGCCAATTAATTCGACTACGGTTGAATTAGAACTCGGGCTACGTGCCCTCGACTCAAAATAATCAACGATGTTCAACAACAGTTGAACTCGAGCTACGCGCCATAGACTCAAAATAATCAATGATGTTCAACGACAGTTGAACTGGGACTCAGGCCATGTGTCTTCGCCAATTGATTCGACTACGGTCTAATTAGAACTCGGGCTACGCGCCCTCGACTCAAAATAATCAATAATGTTCAACAACAATTGAACTCGAGCTATGCGCCCTCGACTCAAAATAGTCAACGATGTTCAATGATAGTTGAATTAGGACTCAGGCCATGTGCCTTCGCCAATTAATTCGATTACGGTTGAATTAGAACTCAGGCTGCATGCCCTCGACTCAAAATAATCAACGATGTTCAATAATAGTTAAACTCGGGCTATGCGCCCTCGACATAAAATAATCAATGATGTTTAACAACAGTTGAACTGGGACTCAGGCCATGTGCCTTCGCCAATTAATTTGACTGCGGTTGAATTAGAAATCGGGCTATGCGCCCTTGACTCAAAATAATCAACGATGTTCAAAACAGTTGAACTCGGGCTACGCGCCCTCGACTCAAAATAATCAACGACGTTCAATGACAGTTGAACTAGGACTTAGGCCATGTGCCTTCGCCAATTAATTCGACTAGGGTTGAATTAGAACTCGGGCTATGCACCCTCGACTCAAAATAATCAACGATGTTCAGCAATAGTTGAACTAAGGCTATGATCCCTCTACTCAAAATAATCAACGATGTTGTACGACAGTTGAACTAAGACTCAGGCCATGTGCCTTAACCAATTAATTTGACTACAGTTGAATTAGAACTCGAGCCACGTGCCCTCGACTCAAAATAATCAACGATGTTCAACAACAGTTAAACTCGAGCTATGCGCCATCGACTCAAAATAATCAACGATGTTCAACAATAGTTGAAGTGGGACTCAGGCCATGTGCCTTCGCCAATTAGTTCGACTACGGTTGAATAAGAACTCGGGCTACGTACCCTCAACTAAAAATAATCAACTATGTTCAACAATAGTTGAACTCGAGGTACGCGCCCTCAACTCAAAATAATCACTGATGTTAAGCGATAGTTGAACTGGGACTCAGTCCATGTGCCTTCGCCAATTAATTCGACTACGGTTGAATTAGATCTCGGGCTACGCGCCCCCAACTCAAAATAATCAACAATGTTCAACAACAGTTGAACTCGAGCTATGCGCCCTCGACTCAAATTAATCAACGATGTTCAATGACAGTTGAACTAGGACTCAGGCCATGTGCATTCGCCAATTAATTCGACTACGGTTGAATTAAAACCCGGGCTACGTGCCCTCGACTCAAAATAATCAACGATGTTCGACAATAGATAAACTCGGGATATGTGCCCTCGACTCAAATTAATCAATGATGTTCATCAACAGTTGAACTGTGACTCAAGCCATGTTCCTTCGCCAATTAGCTCGATTGCGGTTGAATGAGAACTCAGGTTACGCACCCTCGACTCAAAATAATCAATGATGTCAAACAACTGATGAAATGGGACTTAGGCCATGTTCCTTCGCCAATTAATTCAACTATGGTTTAATTAGAACCTGGGCTACGCGCCCTCAACCCAAAATATTCAACGATGTTCAACAACAGTTAAACTCGGGCTACGCGCCCTCGACTTAAAATAATTAACGATGTTCAGCGACAGTTGAAGTGGGACTCAGGCCATGTGCCTTCACCAATTGATTCGACTACGGTTGAATTAGAACTCGGGCTATGCACCCTCAACTCAAAATAATCAACGATGTTCAACAACAGTTGAACTCTGGCTACGCGCCCTCAACTCAAAATAATCAACGGTGTTCAACGATAGTTGAACTAAGACTTAGGCCATGTGCCTTCACAATTAATTTGACTACAGTTGAATTAGAACTCGAGCCACGTGCCATCGACTCAAAATAATCAATGATGTTCAACAATAGTTAAACTCGGGCTATGCGCCCTCGACTCAAAATAATCAACGATGTTCAACAATAATTGAACTGGGACTCAGGCCATGTGCCTTCGCCAATTAGTTCGACTACGGTTGAAGTAGAACTCGGGCTATGCACCCTCGACTAAAAATAATCAACTATGTTCAACAACAGTTGAACTCGAGGTACGCGCCCTCAACTCAAAATAATCACTGATGTTCAACGATAGCTGAACTAGGACTCAGTCCATGTGCCTTCGCCAATTAATTCGACTACGATTGAATTAGATCTCGGGATACGCGCCCTCGATTCAAAATAATCAACGATGTTCAACAACAGTTGAACTCGGGCAATGCGCCCTCGACTCAAATTAATCAACGATGTTCAACGACAGTTGAACTAGGACTCAGGCCATGTGCATTCGCCAATTAATTCGACTACGGTTGAATTGAAACCAAGGCTACGTGCCCTCGACTCAAAATAATCAACGATGTTCAACAATAGTTAAACTCGGGCTATGTTCCCTCGACTCAAATTAATCAATGATGTTCATCAACAGTTGAACTGGGACCCAAGCCATGTTCCTTCGCCAATTAGCTCGACTGCGGTTGAATTAGAACTCGGGTTACACACCCTCGACTCAAAATAATCAATGATGTTAAAAAACAGTTGAAATGGGACTTAGGCCATGTTATTTCGCCAATTAATTCAACTATGGTATAATTAGAACCTGGGCTACGCGCCCTCAACCCAAAATAATCAACGATGTTCAACAACAGTTGAACTCGGGCTACGCGCCCTCGACTTAAAAAAATTAACGATGTTCAACGACAGTTGAAGTGGGACTCAGGCCATGTGCTTTCACCAATCAATTCGACTACGGTTGAATTAGAACTCGGGCTATGCACCCTCAACTCAAAATAATCAACGATGTTCAACAACAGTTGAACTCTGGCTACGCGCCCTCAACTCAAAATAATCAACGATGTTCAACGACAGTTGAACTAGACTCAGGACATGTGCCTTCGCCAATTAATTCGACTACGGTTGAATTAAAACTCAGGCTACACGCCCTCGACTCAAAATAATCAATGATGTTTAACAACAGTTGAACTCGGGCAACACGCCCTCGACTCAAAATAATCAACGATGTTCAACAACAGTTAAACTGGGACTCAGGCCATGTGCCTTCGCCAATTATTTCGACTACAGTTGAATTAGAACTCGGGCTATGCGGCCTCGACTCAAAATAATCAATAATGTTCAATAACAGTTGAACTCGGGCTACGCGCCCTCGACTCAAAATAATCAAAAACAGTTGAATTGGAACACAGGGCATGTGCCTTTGCAAATTAATTCGACTACAGTTTAATTAGAACTCGGGCTACGCGCCCTCGACTCAAAATAATCAACAATGTTCAACAATAGTTGAACTGGGACTCAGGCCATGTGCCTTCGCCAATTAATTCAACTATGGTTGAATTACAACTCGGGCTACGCGCCTTCGACTCAACATAATCAACAATGTTCAACAACAGTTGAACTGGGACTCGGGTCATGTGTCTTCGCCAATTAATTTGACTACAGTTGAAGTAGAACTCGAGCTATGTGCCCTCAACTCAAAATAATCAACGATGTTCAACAATAGTTAAATTGGGACTTGGGCCATGTGCCTTCACCAATTAATTGTACTACAGTTGAAATCTGACTCGGGCTGCGTGCCCTCGACTCAAAATAATCAACGATGTTCAACAACAGTGGAACTAGGACTCAGGCCATCGTTTAAAAAAAATAACAACACAACAAACAACAAATAAATACACAACAACAACCACTAAAAAGGAGAAGAGACCACTCGTTTTCATTCAGGACCATCCGCACCATCTCCTGCTCCGGCCGCTTCGCCACCCGTTCCACTTGCGCCACTACCCGCAATTTCCACACCATTACTAGCCCCCGCCAGACTCCCACCAGTGCCATCATCAATACCAGGCATTGCAGCATCAAAGCCACATTCCACGCGAGCCTCCCACGTCCTCTGGCGTGCTCCTTCGAAAACCGCTTCGGAAATGATGTCGGTCTCAAATAGGTGTTTGTACACGTCCCGCTGGGCCTCAGTGTAAACCCAAACCTCACGGGAACCACCCATAAAAGCAGACTGCTCCTGGATACGCCTGTTCTTTTCTTTCAAAAGCGTGATTTGTCCCGCCACGTCCTGAGCGCTCTAGAACCCCGATCTTCTCTTTAAGACTGCTCTCTCTAAAGGTTGCAGCAGCTCTCACCAACGACAACTGATATTCGTTGGCGCGGATAATTCCCTGTAATTCATCCACCCGGGCCAAGGCCTCAACCAAACTTTGCTTCAAAGCGGCCACCTCTACTTCCAGTGCCGCAACCTTCCCACTCCACTTCGAGGTAACCTTTGTCACCTTGGTTAAGCATAAACGCTCACACTCTATCAAAAACCTTCGTCTTGCCTTGAGTTCATCATCCTTCCGATGCAACTGATCCTCTAAAGCTCTTATCCGAACACGTGCTTGGTTCGCCTGAAACTTCCTCATCGCCAACTCTTCAACTAACGCCCTGTTACGGGGATTAATCCTCATACGCTCGCTCAACTCCCTACACCTGTTTCGGTAACGACGACACTTGTCAAGCACTTCCCAAAATACTCCAGACCGAACATTGGCCCGATGAAGACTCTCCACCTACAACAAAAACGCCTGCAAAACGAAGGACAAGGGGACAGGCAAGAATACAGAAGTTTGTAAAAAAGGGGGAATAAATAGAAAACAAATAAGTGGCCACCCCCGAATACGTACCCTCATCCCCATCACGGCTACCTCGTTCATCAAACCAACATCTTACACCCCCCTCAATGATTCGTTCTCAACCGCAGAGCACAACTGTCCAAGCTATGACACCATACTCGAGTCCAGCAGCAACAAATTCTCATTCACAGTAATTTCAACAACACGCGGCCTCCCATCCGGGTGAACTGCCATACTTGTGATCCCATCGCAAAACATGCGAACGTCCTCGAATCCAAGTCCAAATCGGATGTAGACCTATCTCCCACCTCCGCCACCTCTGTCGAAGGAGTACTCGAGCCGCCAATATCCACGACCATGCAATAAGCTTCCACCAACTCGAACATATGGGTCAAGGATTGAGCAGTAGGGGCGGCACTTCCCTCTTGATCCTCACGAGCCCGAACCTCATGTTCTCTCGCCTATCATCAGGAGTGTGCGCCGCATCCGCACCCTCCCCCGCCCCAGAAGGAAGGGAGTCCACATTTATCACAATAGGAGGAACGGGTACAACCGCCACTAAAGTAGCCGGAGGTGAAATAATCATGTGCTTGATCAAAGGTCTATCTTCCTCATTGCACGAGGATGAGCCGTCTCGAGGGCGAACGGTCCCCGACGGACCTTCATCACGAAATAAAGGAGGAGAAGGGGACGGCACTGCGAAAGACTCAACAGATGCAGCCCTTGGCATTGGCTTGGCACTGGCGCAGCGAAGAACCTAGCAATCGCACTAAGCCGTCAAAAGGCTAATTGAGGGGCTCTGCCTCGGTACACTCTCCCTGCAACAAAGGACAAGGTCAGTCAAAGGATTTATTAAGCTCGAAACAAGCCATATACGAAAAGTATAACCTCTTACCCACAGCTGGCCCCCGAACATACTTCTCCCAAAAGGACATCCATGAGCGGACTCCCTCGGTGTGCAGAACCACGGCTTCGAGCCATCCACGCAACCCAGAAAACAAAGTCGGAGGTGAACTCTTGGCTATAGAGACAATAACGAAAACAATGATAACCTAAGCATAAGATGAGGAAGGGAACAAAATTTACCACTCAAAGGGATAACTAACATTTGTAATTCCAAGTCTCCGAGAATCCTAGAGAAGGTGCCACCAGGTGCTCGGTCCGAATATTGAAGAACTGCTCAAATGATCGAGGTTCAACCTCATCGTCTAAAGCAGTCGTCAACCCCTTCGAACTACGTGGGCTCATCCAAAGCATACTCCTCCACACTCGCTGTGGAGCATACAGAGCAAGTACATGCTGGAGCGTAACAGTCCTTCCGGTCAGCTCCGCGAACTTTAAAAACATCACCAGAAGCTTGTAAAGAGACGGGGTGAGCTGCCCCGGGCACACATTATAATATCGACGAAAGTCCACACAAAATTGGGGAGCGGGACCCTGAACCCCAGTCTAAGATGGTACGTATAAAAATTACAGTACCCGGCATGATCGGTGTGGACCCTCTCCTCTGGCTGGGCAAGGACAATGTCAGCGTGAGAAAGCACGAACCCCTGCTCCTGTAGTTGGGCCATACCCACCTCCCCCATCAATATTCATTCACTGGGTCATCCCCTCCATCGGCAGTGAAATCCACCATCGACTTCCAATTGCGGGAAGTATTTTGTCTACCGACGGAACCCTTTCAGCTTCATTTTGCCCGTCTTCTCCCAGTACCGGAAAAAGGCCTTCAATCACCGAAGGAATAATCGGCACCACCGTCGAAAGAATTTCATGGGAAGAAGAACTGGCCATCAATCAGTTGCCTGAAGAATAGAGTAGGGTGTTGGATTTAACCGAGAATGGGGAAGAACTCTTTGCAAGGAGGAAAGAACTCTAAAGTTCACAAGAAACAAGAGCTCCAAAATCTCACAAGTAAACTAGAGATTTCCAAGAATCAAGTGCCCCAAACTGTCTTATAGGCAACGCAATAAATTTTTTGGAAAATCGATGGATGCCATTAACTGCATATCCAACCTTCAAAAATGGTTCGATTCTATCAAAATGGGCGTCGCCACGATTGGCGTCATAAATCAATCTCCTGATCTTGATTTCCATCCTGCTCATCACAGAAAATTGAATAACTTACCACCGAGGGCAGGATAAGTCCTACACCATCAAAAATTCATATGGGCTATACGCGTCGTATTCACATTATGGCGTACTGATTATTTCCCTTCGCCGGCGATACTCATGTACGAGAGATCGGACCCTCTCTATGTAAAAGGAGGAGGGGAGGGGTGCCATGATCTCGACACGAGCAGTCTTCACCCGCTCCTCACCTAAAAAATACCCATTTCGCAATCGCTAAACTCCACTCATCAAGCTCGACTTCGAGGCAACCATGCTAAGCTGCGGGGCTAAATGTATGGGTCATAACCCGATTCTATGATAATCCACAAGGTTAATCATTCCTCCCGGCTAATGCAAGTATAATAAGTGACATAACCATTCCTAATTAAGGAGACCTTTTTGCATCCACTTAAAATGGTTATTAAGGTTATGACCAATCGGTTACATCTCAAATAATCCTCTAACGTGGGCCCAGCCATCAAGGGTCAACTTATACAATTCACATCTATAAATACCAGGAGAAGGGGCGGAAATGGGGTTCCACTCTTTCCCGATGAGGGGCTCTAGAAATACAGAGTGAGAACCCAAGAGCAAAGCAGAAAGAGGGTAGATCAAAATAAACATGATTGTACGGCTCTGAACCTCCCATTGGGGAGGTAGACCACTCTATTATCATGAATAAAGATCACCTATGTTTTCTGTTGCTAATATGAACATTTCTCATTATCTTTTCCGTTGCTAGATTCTTGATGTGTTACGACTTGCTATGATTGGCCCTCAATTTATACCGGTTGTTTTGCATCCATAAAGCGATCAATAACTTTTTGAGTCGAACAAAAATATTTACACAATCATGTTATTCCATATAAAATTACAATAATTTTTTATTACATTGATTAGTTAGTTAACATGTAGACAAATAACCTACTGTAATAAATTAAATTAAGTTGATGATGTAAAAATTCATCAAAGTATTGACACATATAAGTAAAATTCACTTACAAATAAGCATCCTGGTACCCACTGATAGGAAAAGGAAAAGAAATAAAGAACCAAAGTCTAAGATGCTAAGAAGAATGTCCCAGTCTATAATTTTTTTCGTACATTTTTTGATTTAGCAACGTGTCCCAGTACATTATTTATACTCGCACAAAGTTCTAACATAATATACTGGAGATTATAGCGCCTGTGTATGAACTTCTAGCATATTATACTGGACCGGTATATTATGTTGGAGTTCCAGTATACTTGATAATAGGTGAATTTGACTATAATTATGCCCTAAATAATCACACTTTGTTATTGAATTAATGTTGTTTATGATGACAAAATGCTTTGATTAGTGTTTATTGGTGTGTTATAGGTACATATGATACATTGGAAGCAAAAATGAGCTATTTTTGGAGTCACATGTTGATGAAAATGCCAAGTGAAGAGTTGAAGTGAAGTGAGCTTGAAGAATCAAAGAAAAATCAGAAGTATTGTTCATCCGCGGTTCACTCATGACCGCGGATGAACCGCAAAAAAATAAGCTCTCTAAACTTTTCGGAAGAATCAGAGGACTACTTTGTTCGCGGTTCGCCCGCGGCCACGGATGAACCGCAGAAGGCACCACAGAATGTTTCCTAGTTTTGTAAAAATTCAGTTTTTAAGCCCTAAAACCTCTATATAAACCCCTAGTTCGGCCAATAGAGACATGTTGTCTATTTTTCACTACTTTTGCAAGACAATTAGTAAGAGAGAACTCTCTCAACTCATTTCTTTATTTTATATCAAGTATTTATTTATGAATTCAACTATTATTCTTGTTTCTTTGAGCACGAGTAGCTAAATCCTTTTCTAAGGTTTTGATGGAACCTATTGAGTGATGAACTTATCATTTATGTGATTACAAATTGTTAGCTAGATTTCTATTTGTTCAACTTCGTTCTTGTTGTAGTTAATTGGTAGAGCTCCCAATTAGCGGTGCCTATTTAGTGTGCATAACTTGGAAAAGAGTGCATATTTAGGTTTATTGTTGAACAACACCACACCTAGGTTATTGGAGGAATCTATAACTTTAGGCGTAAAGACGGGGTTAGGGATAATGAAGTCTTGGGTGCAATCTTAAGTGAACTATTCAAATTAAAGCTAGCTAGGGTAGCTCGGGAGAGTGCACTAGTAAATTATTGTAATTGCTCGGGAGAGGGTTACGGTACAAATAGCATTCATGATTGATAGAATATATTGACAATTTGTATGAGCATAACGAGAAAGGATTCCATCAATAGGGGAAATCAATACCTTAGCCCTTCTCCATATTATTTTACCCAATATTCAATTCTTTCTTTTCAGTCTTTTAATTCTTGCAAAGTAGTTGTTCGAAAAAACTCACAAAAATATATTCAAAATTTGGGAACTTGATTTGGAAGTATTCTTGGGTTGTGAAAGTTGTGATTGGTAGGTTAATTCCGCATGGGATCAATCTTGGACTTATTAAACCAGGTTATATTGACTGCGATCGTCGCTTGGATGTGAATCAGCCATCTTCCGGTGGTGAAGGCGAAAAGGCAGAGAAGGCCCTTGTTTCTCTTAGTATAGACAATGTCCACTGGAAGGAGATACATATTCGTTGGTATTTCCCAACTAAGATCCCAACCCTTCTCTGGGAGCACATTGAGTTATTACAATCCCACTTGGGTGATCTTTGAGAGACGTACCATATTCCGGACCACATGGAGATGGTACTGGCCGGGATGGACTATGCCAATGTGCACCGGCCTGGGTACTACATATTCTATGAGTAACCGTTCTTGATCAGTTACAGTATCCCAATTTACCCCCTAACGGAGGAGCTTTGTCATTTTTACAACGTGTGTCCAACTCAGCTCATTCCTTACACTTTAAAGGTGTGCCGTATTATGACCCCATATGCGACCGGGCTGAGTGTAGTGTCTCGGTCCACCACCTCTGACAATTATTCAGTGCTGGTTACCTGAGGTTTACCATGCTGGAGCTAAAAAGTGGTGGCATAAGGGGCTTGGTTGTTAAAGCCAATGACAAAACTAACCGCCGCTTTTGGCGCAAATACTTCTACATCAGGACGGAGCACTTGGTGTTGAATCCCGAAGGGTTCCCGGAAAGATGGAATCCAGAACGTAAGTATTTTTACTTGTAGAATTTAGGACTGCTTGCGATTTTGACCATACAGCCATTATGATTTCTTTTGCTTTCCCCCTTTTTCTTGCAGCGAGGGCTTCTCCACCTCGGTTCATTGAAAATATTATAGTATTGTGCAAGTTTATTTCTTTAATTATTATAGTATTTCTAGTAGACTTTTTTCCTTCTTTTGGTCTTCTTGTCTGCTTTTTAATGGTTCTGTGCACAATGTTGTAGAGAAGTGTGTGATTTGGTGTGTAAAAACTAATTGTGGTGGGGTAAAATAGTGAAGTAAGAATGGTTAATTTGGGGAAGAAATTGATGGGTCGATGAGGCTAGGTGTCTTATAATCGAGCCCTTGCTCACAAGGTGTTTGTGAATTTTCCCCAATGAAGTTGTAACACTTAATGTGACCTTAGTGGTGGTGAAGTCTGAGTAACTACCCAGGGTTCATAGAACTCAAAACCTCACTAATAGGACGCTCTATTTTTGGCAGGTACAATGCATCGATCTTGGAAAAGACGTAACACAGGGTCCTCCGCTAGTGGATCGGGTAGCTCTTCTAGAGCTCGGGGTCAAGCCAGTGTGACATCATTTGACTGTGCTAGGTTTGTCTCCAAACCAACTGAGGACCGTTATAATGCCAAGGCATCCAAGAAATTGTTACCTGAAGTCCGTATTAACTGGCAAGCCTTGCAAACGGAGTGCCCAAGTATCTTGAGAGAGTTGAGGAGGTGTTAGTTAGACATCCTCTTTGATAAACCAGAAGAGGTGAATGTAGTGATGGTTAGGAAATTCTATGCGAACTGCCCGGAGCATGTCAATGGGGTGGTTACAGTATGCAACACCCGGGCATATGCGTCACTTGAGGCCATCCGCCGAGTGTATCGGCTGCGAGTTTTCACGGGGGAGACAGATCATTACCTGTTTTATCTCCACCCAAATGTTTTGTGGGCACAAATTCTTGAAACAATATGTATGCCAGACATGAAGTATATATGGATACAACACCGGATAACACTAAACTCCCAATCTCTCAATTGGGAGGCTAAATGTTGGCTCACAATTACAATAGCTGGTTACTGCCCTTCAGCAACACTACCGATGTCAATGGGCCATGAGCAACAGCTATCTACTGTTTTATGACCCACTATGATTTTACTGTCGTCAAGCTCCTTCATGATGAGATGTTCACCTACTCCTTATAAGTACTGAAGGTATCACGACCCAAACTCGATCGTGATGGCGCCCAACCGTAAAGCTAGGCAAGTCAGACCGACAATTGTTTCCACATTTAAAGACCAGTCCCAAAAGGACAAATTCAAGAAGAATATATTTGAGTTAATAATAATACTCCAATGATAATAGTAGAATAAAAATACTAAGAAGTGTAAACACTGAAAATAACACTCCCAAAGATCTAGGGTCACAAGTCTAGTGCCTCTAAGCAAAAACTGAATAGTAATAGGAATACTGAACAAAATACTCAAGTCTGGAAGTATATAGATAATAAACTAAAATAAAGAGAGAAGTTAGGTCATGCGAACGCGAGCAGCTACCTCAGCAACTCGAGTACTCAGAAATAAGTTGGACTGCTCATCTAACCCTTCTGTATACATGTATCTGCACACAAAGGTGCAGGGAGTAGGGGAGAGTACTAAGTACTCTGTGAGTAAAAAGTATATAAAATAGCTGAAAGCAGGAAATCCATAGAATACCACAGAGCAAAGCTAAAACTACAGTCTGATACCTACAATGAACTAACAAAAACAATAAATCACATATAGCACAAGTAAATAACAATGCAAGAATGCAATGCAATGCACATGACCGCTATGGCGCGTAGCCCGATCCGTTTAATGTCTACGACACTCACTGAGGGTGTGCACAAACTCTGGAGGGGCTCCTTCAGCCCAAGCGCAATATTTATATCATCGTGTGGCGTGCAGCTCGATCCGTACTCAGTTCACAACACACATATGAGTCACACAGCATTTCAATTTATTTATTTTCAAGTTCCAGTTCATTAATAATAAAAAAAATACTTTACTTTATTTAATTTTCCAAGAACAAGGGACTTAGCATTTCATAATAGCGATGTCAAACCAGGAATGAGATCAATGATTTTTACAAATCATACTATCACATAGACATCTATCCCCTAAGGATACTACAGGTCGGCACAAGGCCCCAAACATGGCTTATAACCCACATATATACTTAACACAATGTGTGTTTCAACCGCCCATATAATATTATTCTTGTTCGGGATAGACCAAGTCACAATCCCCAGTCATAACCAATCCAGCACCCGCCATGGAGTGCGAGTCACGCCCTAAATAGTGTCACAATGTGATAAGCCGGGGTTTCAAACCCTCAGGCTATCAAATACACTAACTACCCACCTCTATCCATCCGTGGAATCGTCCATGATGCCTTTTCGCTTAGAATTTACCGCCTCGTTCATCGAATCTAGTCAAAACCACAACAAATACATAAATATGTGTCAAAGAAACATAATCCAATCAAAATTACTTGAAAAACGCAATAATTCATAAAGTTGGTAAAACCCGAGCACTGGGCCCACTTTTCAAAAAATTCTAAAAATCATACCAACGGATTCCTCTTCTCTCCACGAGTCCGTGCATATAAAATTTATCAAAATCAGAGTTCGAATGTCCCTTCAAAACCCAAAAATTTGTTTTTATAATTTAGGCCCTAGTTCTTCACAAATTCTACCCAATTTCATGAATTTTGGTGTTGATTCTGGCATAAAATCATGTTTTTGAGTCAAGAAACTTACCTCCAGTGATTAACCGTTGAAATCTCTCTTTAATTCACTCAAAATCCTCCCTTGACGAAGTAAAAGTGGTGTAAAATTATGAGGGTTCGCGCCTGAAATTTTTAACTTAACTATTCTGTCACTGACGCTTCCTTCTATGCAATCGCAATGCCTCTCCTGCGATCGCACAGAGTAAAATTTTCCAGGCCCATTTTCCTTGTATGTGATCGCAATGCATTGTATGCGATCGCACTGTTCAAAGTTCTAAGTCTATGTGATGGCACTGCCCTCTATGCGATCGCATAGAGCAATTTCCTCGGTTCCTTAATTCCCTTCTATACGATCGCATTAACCCCCTTGTGATTGCACAGTTCAACTTCTTTAACCTATGCGATTGCACTTGCCTCTATGCAAGTGCAATCGCATAGAGTAAAATTCCACCCTTCTCCAGGTCTTCTATGCGATCGCGGTCCTATGTATGCGATCGCATAGAACAATAACTGACTGCAATATTTCTGCTGCAATATCATGTTCAAGATTTGCCAGTTGGCCATCCGAATTCACCCCGAGACCCTCGATATCCCAACCAAATGCACAGATATGTTATATTACTTCATTCAAACTTGCTCGCAACATAAAAACACTATAATAAACATCAAAATCATCAAAATCTCACGGATTCAAGCCTAAGTTTCACCAAAACTTCTGAAACTAATATTTGATATAAAACCCAACCTAAACGCCTCCGAATGATCTAAAAGTTTGCACGCATATCCAAAATCACCTAACAGAGCTACTACAACTCTCGGAATTCCATTCTGAGCCCCGGATCATAATCTCGCCTACCGTCTGGAATTTGCCAAAATTCAACCTTAGCCAATTCAAGACTAAATCTACATGGGACCTCCGTATTTGATTCTGCTTGCTCTTCTAAGTCATAAGTCATCCCCCAAAATTAGTCGAATCATTAGAAATCCATTCCGATCTTTCTAACTCATCGGTCATCATCCAGTTGACTTTTCCAAACTAACCTTCCCATAAAGAGGTTTATTGCCTCATTTCTAACTGGATTCTATCCGATTTACTTCTAACTCTCCAAACACATATAAATGAACATATTAAAGCATAAAATGGAGAGAACGGGGAGGTAACTCCCATAACAACGGGTCAGGTCATTACACAAGGGATTTTACTTCCCCTCTCTGGTACCAAGATGTGTCGTGATGCACGATTCCCTAAAAATCCCATAGTGTATGGGAAATTTCTAGCAAAAGCCCCATTCTGGGCTAGCAAGATCACAGTTGGGTGAGAGCCAATAGTGGTAGTTGTTGATGATGATGATACTGATGAGGATGCTGAGGATACTACTGCCCCACCGCAGCTAGGAGCTGATGAGGCAGGCCCATAACAGGCCAGCCGAAGTACCCGCTTGACAACTCTAGAGTAAGATCTGTCACTGACCTAGGCACCAAAGTCGACAATTTGACTGCTCAACATGCCAAGTCGAAGAAAAAGATCATGGGTTGGCTTCGGGCACTGGGACTAGCATGTTACCTCAATCCTAGCACTATCTTCAATCTGGATTGAGCATCAGGGAAGTCCATTTACCTTGCTCTGCTTTATATTCATTAACATGGGGACATGCCAAAGTTTTAAGTGCGGGGTGGGGGATGGTTGTTGTTGTGAAAATTGTATAACTTTGTATAGTGTTATTTTGTTGTTTGGTATTGTTTGTTTATGTTATTTAAGCTCGACTTGGCCCAAAGACGGACACCTCTCGACGGGTCTCTTGAGGGACAGAAGTCGAACAAAAAAAAGATTTTTGTTTGATTTGGTAGTTTATCAACTACCCCTTGGTTTTTCTTTAGACTATGGTTCTTTTCTAAGGGTTTCTATTTGAACCTGGTGTAGTTATATTTTTTTTTTTTTTTTAGTTTAGACAGTCTTGGGCATGGGAATAGGGACCTTTAACTTTATGGTACCTTGAATAAGACTGAATTTTTATGACACTTAGGCTCTTTAGTTGACTTAAATAATGCCTTAAATTGTGTTTCCATTAATGGCTCAAGTACTTAGAATGAACTGTCTGATGATCCTAACTGAATTCAGTCATGTGTCGTCTGTGAGTGAGGTTTTTTGTATTCTGTGTTAACATTCAATGCTTAGAACTTATTCTGTGTGTGTGCAAAGCGAAATGGTAGCCTTGTTTGGTTTGGAAAGTGATAGAGGTGTTTCTTTGCTTAACCCTTCTATGTATGCTTGTTCCCACCTAAATGTGTATACCCTAGTCAATCTCGTTGAGCCTGTAGGCCTGTTTTTCTTGGCAACCACATTACAAGCCTAACTCGAGTTTAAATAGCCTATCTTGTTGAACCCTATCACCCCTTAGAAGCTCTCAAAGTATAACAGATATGAAAAAATATAAGTATGTGGTGGTTGGTTGGGCTGTTAAGTGGAATTAAGGGGACAAAAAGAATAAGTGCACTAGTTGATCAACAATATTAGAGGCCACCAGAAAAAAAAAGAAGCATTAAAGTGGTGGCAGCTATTAAAAGAAAAATGTGCTTAACAAGAAAAAGAAGGGATTAACATAATCATGTAATGGTGGAAGGAAGGTGTGATAAAGTGAAGAGTTTAAAAGTACAAAATGTGGTGTAGATGTAATTACTATACCTAGATGTATCCTACCCGTCCCGCAGCAAACATCACAACCAAATAAAGTCCTACGTGATTCTAGACCGAATGAGCTCGATTAGTCAAGTATTACACTACGGGCAAGACTATGGTATGTTGTATGTGGCATAAGAATTTATTCTGGGGGTGAGTGAAATGCTGTATTCAAATTACTCAGTGTGTGATTTGTAAACGATATAATCCTCTTTTGTAGTGAGTAGGCATATGATACTTGAAGGGAAGGTAAGTCTGGACCTCTGACTAAAAGTAGGAGAGTTATTTAGGGGCATTGCGTGGCTAGAAAGGAGTCCACTTTTGAGGCGAGGAGGTTGCGTTGAAGTAGTCTATCCATGTGAATTATTCTTGGTATAGAGAGTTGAGAAGTGACAAAATGACGATTAGGCCTTTAGAGTTTGGTTTATTAAGAGAGGACTAGCAACAGTTTAAGTTTGGGATATTGATAATAGGCTATATAGATGTTATTTACACTCCACTTGTGCCGTACTTTATGGTTGTTTTTAAAGGATAAACGGTAACAAAATAATCTAATCAGTATTCTTTTGCTTTGCATGGAACAATCTCCAAGTTAGGAACATACTATGGAGTATTTTAGAGTCAACAATCAGGATATAAGGCCAATCAAGAAGAACAAAAAAGCAAGAAAGAGCAAAGGAGGACTGGGCAAGAAGCCACCATGACCGCGGCTGAACCGCGTAGGCCAAAAACGCGAGGCAGAATACTTATGTTTCACTGTGGTCGTGTCGCGTTCTACCACGACCGGTGGACCATGTAATTGTTCAGATACTTTGGGACTAAAGTGTAAATCAGGTGAAACTTATCCTATCCCTTTATAAACTCAACAAACTCGCCCAAGCAAAGGTTAAGCTTGCTTTTAGACTGCATTGGAGGAAGAACATGTGTGAGAAGAGCAATCAACCATTAGAGTTTTTCAATCTTCTCTTCGTTATTATATTTTACACATTATGAATACATCAGTGATTTCATCTTCCTTTGTTATGAGTAGCTAAATATTTGTCTAGGGTTTTGATGGAATCTATAGAAGGATGAACTTCGTTTTATGTTAATATAGTTTGCCTGGTTTATTTTCTATTTGTTCAACTACGTTCTTGTTGTAGATAATTGAAAGGATCCTCAATTAGCTGTGCCTATTTAGTATGTATTACTCGGGAGAGAGTACATATTTAGGTAATTATTGAATAACACCACTCCCAAAGTATATGAGGGATCAATAACTGAGGGTTTAAAGGCGGAATTAGGGATAACGAAGCCTTGGGTGAAATCTTAAGTGAGTTGTAATAAAAGCCAACTAGCGTAACTCGGGAGAGTGCGTCTAGTAAATTATCGTGATTACTCGGGAGAGATTTACGGTACTAAGAGTGCTCATAATTGATAGAGACAATTTGGCAAATCTATATGAAACATAACATGAATGGATTCCATCAATGGGGAAAATTATAACCTTAGATCCTTCTCTTAATTGTTTACAACTTAATCATAGTTAGTCTTTATTTACTTAATTGCAGTGAGTTATAGTGTCACGACCCGAATTTTACCCCAACATCGGGATCGTGATGGCGCCTACTCGTGGTAGCTAGGCAAGCCACTGTATTCATACTATCCTGTTTTTAACATGATTTCATAATTTATTTATCAACAAACCACAACTTTAATTAAATGAATGCGGAATACTTTATCGAAATAGAAATAACTAATTACAAGATGAAAATCATACTGAAATCCTCTACCCAAGACGTGGAGTCACCAACTCACGAACTACTATGGAATACTACACATAAAAGTTTGAAGGAAATATAACATAATTCTATTTGTCTCGGAACAAAGAGACTACAGCTAGTAACATAAGTAAAGAGAGAGACGCCGGGCTTGCGGACGTCCTGCAAGCTACCTCGGTCTCAAATGTGATTAACTTCCACGCAATCGATTTACTGTTGCTGCTCCTGATCGTAACCTGGACCTGTGCAAAAACGCACAGAAGTGTAGTATCAGCACAACCGACCCCATGTGCTGGTAAGTGCCTGGCCTATCCCGGCGAAGTAGTGACAAGCCTAGGACCGGACACCCACATAAACCTGTGCAGTTGCAATATATATATATATATGTACATAAACATTTATAAGGAAATACTCTGCTCTGCAATAACAGCCAATAACTCATAATATCCAGATTAGTCTAATCAAGAGAATTAAGTCTTACTTTCATGTCTCAATTCTTTACTTTTCTTTTCTTATCTCGTGGTAGGCGTACCACCCGCTCCCAAATATATCAATAGGCTACCGGCAACTATGGCCAATGCCAAGATTCAAATCACTTTGTGGTCGGCATGCCACACGATCCCATTTCTTATCATTAAAGTGGTCGGCACGCCACACGATCCCAATTCTTTAATATATATATTACCACAATTAACAAGAATTAACCAAGTAATAACACAATAAGGAATATCTCAAAAGAACTCAACAATTAACAACGGTTAATAAGTAGCACAAGGAAAACAAAGTATAATGGAAACACAAGTAATATCAAGTCAAGGAATAGCAAATAGTTGCACGGCATCACCCAAATAAAATATAATGGAAAAACAAGTAATATCAAGTCAAGGAATGGCAAATAGTTGCACGACATCACCCTTCGTGCTTTTACTCGCATCCTCACCAAATAAGTAAATAAAGTGCACGGCATCACCCTTCGTGCTTTTACTCTCATCCTCACCAAATAAGCAAATAAAGTGCACGGCATCACCCTTCGTGCTTTTACTCTCATCCTTACATCCATAGTACGGCATGATCCTTCGTGCATGGTTCAATAACAAGGCACGGCATGATCCTTCGTGCATAATCAATAAAACATGGCACGTCATTAACCTTCGTGCATAAATAATAAAACATGGCACGGCATCACCCTTCGTGCATTATCACTCTTCCTCACCCAAATAACAATCACAGCTAAGGGCAGAGAAAGAAAACAACAAATCATGAACCGTCCCGGCAAGGGACACAATAATCATTCTACAACCCGGCAAGGGTTCAACAATTTATCTTCAAAATATCTCACAACAAATATCAACAACGACTCACAGTCATGCTAGACGCCAGTGTATGGATGCTCGTCACCACAGCCCATACACCGCACTCGATCACATAGCACATAATCCTATTCCCTCAAGCTAGGATAGAACAAACACTTACCTCGAATGTTTATGAACAATTCAATCCGTGGCAATGCCTTTTCCTTTCAAATTTGGCTCCAATCCAATAGTATCTATACACAATTGATTTAATATCATCAATACTACTCAACAAACTAATTCATAAGGCCAATTACAACTTTTACAACATTCTGCCCGGAATAGTGAATTTCGACCCGGGCCCACATGGTCGGAACTCGGGGTTCGGACCAAAATCCGGTTACCCATTCCCGCACGAGTTCATGTATATGATTTGTTTCAAAATCGGACCTCAATTCGAGGTCCAATTTCCCAATTTATGAAAAACCCTATATTCTAACAAAAACAAGAAATTCTACCATGAAAACCTTTGATTTCTATTGAAAAACATGTTTAATGATGTTAGGAATTGAAAGAATTAAGTAAAAAGTGACTTACAATTGTTTTGATGAAGAAGGAATCCGTGATGAATCGCAAATGGGTGTTTTTGGTTTGTAAAAAGTGAAGAAATGAACTGAAAATCGTGTTTTACAGGTCTCTGTGTTCGCATTTGCGAACATGGGTTCGCAATTGCGAACCCCGACCAATTTCTGGAGTTTGAAAAATAAGCTAAGTCTGGGAAGTTCGCATTTGCGAACTTTTGTTCGCATTTGCGAACACTGGCAGGAAAGGGGAGTGTTCGCATTTGCGAACTAATGTTCGCATTTGCGAACACACGCAGTAAAGGGAATTGTTCGCATTTGCGAACTATTGTTCGCATTTGCGAACTATTGTTTGCATTTGCGAACAAGGCTGGATTTGGGAATGTTCGCATTTGCGAACTATGGTTCGCATTTGCGAACATAGGCAGGACAAGGGGATGTTCGCAATTGCGAACAATTGTTCGCATTTGCGAACAAGGCTGGGCATGAGGGGACTTCGCATTTGCGATCAGGGTTCGCATTTGCGAGCCCTGCCTTGATCTGCCCCTTCGCAATTGCGAGAAATGCTTCGCAATTGCGAAGCCAACAGCTGGGTGAAAAACCAGCAGTGCAAAAATTCAGAAATTGATCCAACGGCCTATCAAATCTTTACCCGAGCCCCCCGGGCTCCAAACCAAACATGTACACAACCTCAAAACACATTATGAACTTGTTCGTGCGATCACATCGCCAATATCACATCGTTTTCATCAAATCAAGCCTCAAATTCATGATTTTCATACTTTTGGTTTTCAAAACTTTCAAACTTGGAACTCAAGGTCCAAAACATCTCAAACGACATCCGAATGTCACCAAACTTTACAGAAATCACATATATAATATTTAAGACTTGTACCGGGCGTCGGAACCAAAATACGAGCCCGATACCAAGGTCAATTAATTCATTTCCTTTAACAATTACATCAAAAATAATTTCATATAAAAATTCATAACTTGGGCTCTAGGCCTCAGAATTCGACTCCGGACGCATGTCCAAGTCCCATATTTTCCTACGGACCTCTCGGGACAATCCAATCTCGGGTCCGGATCCGTTTACCAAAAATGTTGACCGAAGTCAACCATATCAATATTAATATCATTTTTATCCAAATTTCTCATAGAATTCATATTTTCTATCACAAAATCTTTCCGGCTACATGCTCGGATCGTGCACGTAAATCGAGGCAACATGGAATGAGGTTTTCAAGGCCTCAGAAGCTCGAAATGATTAATAAAATAAGTGATAACCCTTTGGGTCGTCACAATCTCCACCTCTAGAACAACCATTCGTCCTCGAACGGACGAGAGAAGGAAGTACCTGAGTTGGGGAACAAATGAGGGTAGCGGCTCCGCATATCGGACTCGGACTCCCGGGTCGATGCCTCAGGAGGCTGACCTCTCCACTGAACACGCACAAAAGTATAACTCTTCGACCTTAACTGTCGAACCTGCCGGTTTAGAATGGCCACCGGCTCCTCCTCATAGGATAGATCATTGTCCAATTGGACAGTACTGAAGTCTAACACATGTGTGGGATCGCCGTGGTATCTCCGAAGCATAGATACGTGAAAAACTGGATGCATGGCTGATAAGCTAGACGGCAAAGCTAATCTGTAAGCCACCTCTCCCACTCTGTCTAGAATCTCAAATGGACCAATATACCTAGGGCTGAGCTTGCCCTTCTTCCCGAACCTCATCACGCCCTTCATAGGTGACACTCGGAGCAATACTCGCTCCCCAATCATGAAAGTTATATCTCGAACCTTGCGATCCACATAGCTCTTTTGTCTAGACTGAGCTATGCGAAGCCTATCTTGAATAATCTTGACCTTATCTAAGGCCTCCTAGAATAAATCTGTATCGAATAACCGATTTTCTCCCGGTTCAAACCATCCAACCGGAGAACGACACCGCCTACCATAAAACGCTTCATAAGGAGCCATCTGGATGCTCGATTCATAACTATTATTATAAGCAAACTCTGCCAAAGGCAGGAATTGATCCCATCATCATCTAAGGTGACCTGATTAGCACCTCCTCGCTGAACCGTGTCTCTAAGGTCACATAAATAGGAATCATTATATTGTTGATCGCGGATATGCTCCAATAATGAAGAGCGAGCGATCGCACAAGCTAGTGCTCGACTAGGCTCAGTGAAATATCCAACCTCACAAATCGATTGGCCAAGGACTGAACATCCAAAGCAATTGGCCTCTAATTGACTGGAATATAAACAAGACTGCCCATACTGGCTGACTTCCTACTCAAAGCGTCAGCCACCACGTTTGCTTTTTCCCTGATGATATAAAAAGGTGACATCATAATCTTTCCGCAATACCAGCCACCTTCTCTGCCTCAAATTCAACTCTTTTGTTTAAACAAATACTGAAGACTCTTATGATCGGTGTATACTTCACATACTACACCATACAAATAATGCCTCCAGATCTTCAATGCGTGAATAATCGCCGCAAATTCTAGATCATGCATTGGGTAATTCTTTTCATGCATCTTCAACTGCCTCGAAGCATAGGCAATAACCTTGCCATCCTGCATTAACACTGCACCAAGCCCAATACGGGAAGCATCACAATAATCAGTATAAGGTCCCGTACCTGTGGGTAAAATCAATACCGGTGCTGTGGTCAAGGCTGTCTTGAGCTTTTGAAAGCTCGCCTCACATTCATCTGACCATTCAAATTGAACACCTTTCTGTGTCAATCTGGTCAGTGGGGTTGCAATAGATGAAAACCCCTCCACGAATTGCCGATAATAACCCGCTAATCCCAAGAAACTCCAAATCTCTGTGGCTGATGTCAGTCTAGGTTAGTCCTTGACTGCCTCAATCTTCTTCGGATCAACCTGAATACCTGCTGGCGTCACAATATGACCCAGGAATGCAGCTGAACTTAGCCAAAATTCACACTTCAAAATTTTTTCATATAGTTGGCTATCTTTCAGAGTCTGCAAAGTCACCCTGAGATGTTGCGCATGCTCCTCATGACTGCAGGAGTATGTCAATATGGAAACAATGAAGACTACAACGAACAAGTCTAAATAAGGCACGAACACACTCATGCGTATGCACATATCCATGACTCTGAAGTCTAGCCATAAGAGTTATTCTTAAATTACAACATTGTCAATTAACCCTGTTATCAAATACCTTATTCTACAAATCCCACTTTACTCAGAATGAGGTATGGTGACCTCGTGATTATTTTCCCGAATTAATGTGTCATATTTTTCCTTACCTGGTGCTCGTCTCAAAGGCTAAGCTCAACGGTTTCAAAATAGAAATGGCTAAATATGAATAGAAACTATACAAGAATTGTCAAATAGTCCTAACGGACATGACTCTTATTTACGAATGCAATACAAAAATATTAATTCATAAAAGAAGAATTTTAAACACATAATACTTACCAGGACCTAGTCCTCATATGATATCCACCGCAGCTTGAAGCTCGGCTTAGAAATATTTCACATTATGCCAAAAATTGGAGGATCTCATCCTCAACTCTGAATCACAGTGCTTGCACATCATAGCATCTGAAATTTTTCATTTCCTTTCTTTCTTCCTTTCAATAATTGTCCGTCAAAGATAATCACGACATAAAATGAACCCTCATAGTGATAGGGCACACAATTAACGATTAAAATTAGTTATACCGAGAATTATATCAAACCCCACTGTAATAAGTAATATAAAGTCACTCTTAGTCCCATGGATATTCAGTGACTAACACCTAATAATAGGGATGTCTATCCTCATGTAATATCTCAACATGAGTATTTCCCTAAGTAGTATGATTATGATGCTCGCTCATGAATGGAGCATGTTAAACAGACTCGCCTAAATTTTCTTTCAAAAACCAAATCAAATTAAGGGAAAATTATTCTGTTTATAACAATCTGAATTATACCCGTGATGACACCATCTGGTGTAATGACCTCCCTCATACCATAAAAAGTATATCAATGGTTGGGTCTCCACCTCTAGGATTTTCACCTCCACCTCTAACATCCTGACCTATACATCTGGCTGGCCATGTAGGATAAATATTAACTGCAATGGAGCGTGTAGCCTGAGTGCTTTCCTAAAATTATATTTCTCCAAAATTCCACATTCACAGCAATTCCTTTAAGGCTCAGTTAACTTGTTGTTCATGACAATATATATATTCGGACACAGTCATTGTGACCTGGTACAACCGTTCAGATCGCATATACTACATATTGCGAAGAATCTCGAGGTGACGTCTTCATAACATTTTCTAAAAAATAGAGTTTAGTAGATAGCGTTGCATTGGCCGGCTTGCCCTCTTGGTAAGCTTGTCACAAACATTCATGGCCAATTTCCTCTTTTGCTATGTTGGCTTAACACTGCTGAGCTACCCCGTTTACTCACAAACTCTTCGTTATTCTCTGGGGCGATTTCTTACCCCATGAAAGGAACCAACCTTAAATATGTATAAATTATTTAGAGGATCTTTACATACCATATATATACAGTCCAATAACTCACCATATTTGTCCTTCACAACTCCAACACATCGACCGGACGTCAAGGTCCGTTGAAACCCAACAAGATTTATTAGGTGATATCCTGATATAATTGCATCTTCCGTTGGGACCATAACTTGTGTGGTAAATACATTATCTTCCCACTACTTCTGTGTGCCTTCCGTAGCATAGTAAAATGAACCCCTCGCATTCGACTATTCCCACGTTCTGTAATTCCTCATAAGAACTGTCAAGAACAATCTCGTGGGTTCTCAAAAGATGCATCGCTGAAGGTGGTAGCGAAGACTTTGGTGAAACCTATCCGTCCTCCGTAAAACTTTTGAAGGCATAGTTGATCTATCACCAACCTGTGCCATTGTTCGGCTGGATAAGTGGTACGTGACTACGCCATTCGTGGGAAGACAAGAGTGGAAATTTAACTTAACGTTTTGAAGAACAAATTCGCACGATAAGAAAGAACAAATGAGAGACTCTTTCCTAACTCAATAGACTCTGGAGGACAAGTACAGACGTCTCCGTACCTACCTCTCAAACTCTACTAAGCTTGTTAGTGAGTGGTGAGACCTATGTAACCTAGAGCTCTGATACAACTTGTCACGACCCGGATTTTCCCCCAACATCGGGATCGTGATGGCGCCTACTCGTGGTAGCTAGGCAAGCCACTGTATTCATACTATCCTATTTTTAACACGATTTCATAATTTATTTATCAACAAACCACAACTTTAATTAAATGAATGCGGAATACTTTATCGAAATAGAAATAACTAATTACAAGATGAAAATCATACTGAAATCCTCTACCCAAGACGTGGAGTCACCAACTCACGAACTACTATGGAATACTACACATAAAAGTTTGAAGGAAATATAACATAATTCTATTTGTCTCGGAACAAAGAGACTACAGCTAGTAACATAAGTAAAGAGAGAGACGCCGGGCTTGCGGACGTCCGCAAGCTACCTCGGTCTCAAATGTGATAAACTTCCACGCAATCGATTTACTGCTGTTGCTCCTGATCGTAACCTGGACCTGTGCAAAAACGCATAGAAGTGTAGTATCAGCACAACCGACCCCATGTGCTGGTAAGTGCCTGGCCTATCCCGGCGAAGTAGTGACAAGCCTAGGACCAGACACCCACATAAACCTGTGCAATTCAATATATATATGTGTACTACAAAATAACAAGAAATATATATATATATATATACGTACATAAACATTTATAAGGAAATACTGCGCTCTGCAATAAAAGCCAATAACTCATAATATCCAGATTAATCTAATCAACAGAATTAAGTCTTACTTTCGTGTCTCAATTCTTTACTTTTCTTTTCTTATCTCGTGGTAGGCGTACCACCCGCTCCCAAATATATCAATAGGCTACCGGCGACTATGGCCAATGCCAAGATTCAAATCACTTTGTGGTCGGCGTGCCACACGATCCCATTTCTTATCATAAAAGTGGTCGGCACGCCACACGATCCCAATTCTTTAATATATATATTACCACAATTAACAAGAATTAACCAAGTAATAACACAATAAGGAATATCTCAAAAAGAACTCAATAATTAACAACGGTTAATAAGTATCACAAGGAAAACAAAGTATGATGGAAACATAAGTAATATCAAGTCAAGGAATAGCAAATAGTTGCACGGCATCACCCAAATAAAATATAATAGAAAAACAAGTAATATCAAGTCAAGGAATGGCAAATAGTTGCACGGCATCACCTTTCGTGCTTTTACTCTCATCCTTACCAAATAATTAAATAAAGTGCACGGCATCACCCTTCGTGCTTTTACTCTCATCCTCACCTAATAAGAAAATAAAGTGCACGGCATCACCCTTCGTGCTTTTACTCTCATCCTTACATCCATAGTACGGCATGAATACATGGTTCAATAACAAGGCACTGCATGATCCTTCGTGCATAATCAATAAAACATGGCACGGCATTAACCTTCGTGCATAAATAATAAAACATGGCACGGCATCACCCTTCGTGCATTATCACTCTTCCTCACCCAAATAACAATCACGGTTAAGGGCAGAGAAAGAAAACAACAAATCATGAACCGTCCCGGCATGGGACACAATAATCATTCTACAACCCGGCAAGGGTTCAACAATTTATCTTCAAAATATCTCACAACAAATATCAACAATGACTCACGGTCATGCTAGACGCCAGTGTATGGATGCTCGTCACCACAACCCATACACCGCACTCGATCACATAGCACATAATCATATTCCCTCAAGCTAGGATAGAACAAACACTTACCTCGAATGTTTATGAACAATTCAATCCGTGGCAATGCCTTTTCCTTTCAAATTTGGCTCCAATCCAATCGTATCTATACACAATTGATTTAATATCATCAATACTACTCAACAAACTAATTCATAAGGCCAATTATAACTTTTACAATATTCTGCCCGGAATAGTGAATTTCGACCCCGGGCCCACATGGTTGGAACTCGGGGTTCGGACCAAAATTCGGTTACCCATTCCCCCACGAGTTCATGTATATGATTTGTTTCAAAATCGGACCTCAATTCGAGGTCCAATTTCCCAATTTATGAAAAATCCTATATTCTAACAAAAACAAGAAATTCTACCATGAAAACCTTTGATTTCTATTGAAAAACATGTTTAATGATGTTAGGAATTGAAAGAATTAAGTAAAAAGTGACTTACAATTGTTTTGATGAAGAAGGAATCCGTGAAGAATCGCAAATGGGTGTTTTTGGTTTGTAAAAAGTGAAGAAATGAACTGAAAATCGTGTTTTACAGGTCTCCGTGTTCGCATTTGCGAACATGGGTTCGCAATTGCGAACCCCGACCAATTTCTGGAGTTTGAAAAATAAGCTAAGGCTGGGAAGTTCGCATTTGCGAACATTTGTTCGCATTTGCGAACACTGGCAGGAAAGGGGAGTGTTCGCATTTGCGAACACAGGCAGTAAAGGGCATTGTTCGCATTTGCGAACTATTGTTCGCATTTGCGAACAAGGTTGGATTTGCGAATGTTCGCATTTGCGAACTATGGTTCGCATTTGGGAACATAGGCAGGACAAGGGGATGTTCGCATTTGCGAGCAATTGTTCGCATTTGCGAACAAGGCTGGGTCATGAGGGACTTCGCATTTGCGATCAAGGTTCGCATTTGCAATCCCTGCCTTGATCTGCCCCCTTCGCAATTGCGAGAAATGCTTAGCAATTGCGAAGCCAACAGCTGGGTGAAAAACCAGCAGTGCAAAAATTCAGAATTTAATCCAACGGCCTATCAAATCTTTACCCGAGCCCTCCGGGCTCCAAACCAAACATGTACACAACCTCAAAAACACATTATGAACTTGTTCGTGCGATCACATCGCCAATATCACATCGTTTTCATCAAATCAAGCCTCAAATTCATGATTTTCATACTTTTGGTTTTCAAAACTTTCAAACTTGGAACTCAAGGTCCAAAACATCTCAAACGACATCCGAATGTCACCAAACTTTACGGAAATCACATATATAATATTTAAGACTTGTACCGGGCGTCGGAACCAAAATACGAGCCCGATACCAAGGTCAATTAATTCATTTCCTTTAACAATTACATCAAAAATAATTTCATAGAAAAATTCATAACTTGGGCTCTAGGCCTCGGAATTCGACTCCGGACGCATGTCCAAGTCCCATATTTTCCTACGGACCTCTCGGGACCATCCAACCTCGTGTCCGGATCCGTTTACCAAAAATGGTGACCGAAGTCAACCATATCAATATTAATATCATTTTTATCCAAATTTCTCATAGAATTCATATTTTCTATCACAAAATCTTTCCGGCTACATGCTCGGATCATGCACGTAAATCGAGGCAACATGGAATGAGGTTTTCAAGGCCTCGAAGCTCGAAATGATTAATAAAATAAGTGATGACCCTTTGGGTCGTCACATATAGTTAGTAAAAATATCATAAATTGTTGTTCGAAACATTTGGGAATTTGATTACGTAAAATTTTGTGAGTCTAACAAGAGTATTGATAGGTTAATTCCTTGGGGATTCACTCTGGGCTAAATACTCAGATTATATTTGTAATGAATGCTTAGTCATTTTTAGAAGGCATAGTTGGGCGAGATCCGCGTTTGCGCCCCGGACACACCCAACGCCCTGCATACTAGGCTTGCCTAATAAATCTTTATGCAGTTGTATGTAACTAACCTTCTAAATCCTCAAATTTTCTTGATAAATCGTTGACTATTCAAAATTACTTTTTTCTTAATTATAAATTATTAGTTTAGAGTAGGAGTGGCAAATGGGCGGGTCGAGTCGGATATGGTTCGTGTCAAAAACGGGTAATGAATAAACGGATCAATTATCCGACCCGACTCATATTTAATTCGGATAAATAATGGGTTAACCGGCGAATAGTATGGTTAACCATATTATCCATGACTTCTTGCATATGATCACTTTTGGGAGAATTCTAAGTTTTCCTAACTTGAGGAACCCCAGCTTTACAACTGTAAAAGTTAGGCTCATTGGTTATCCATTGGTTACCCATTTGTTATCTATTTTCTGAACGTATAATATGTTTCTTATCCATATTGACCTGTTTTTACGAAGTTCATTATCCAATCCATTTTCTAGAGGATAATATGGGTTGTTAACTATCTTTTTTAAACCATTTTTTAACCCCTAGTTCAGAGTATTTTATGTCATAATTAAAATAAAAATTATTGTATGTATCCACTAAGATTGCTAGGATAGTTAATTTAAATAAATTTTACACTTAAAAAGTATTTATTATTAACTTTTGTTATGTCTTTACTATACAATAGTCCATAACTTGGTTTATAAATATTTTTTCTAATGTTATTATTTTTCATGTTTACAACATATGATACTTAGTAATTTAATAGCTCAATATTAGCTAGTAACTATTTACTAATATTTAGTTATTATATATTTCACTTTATTAACTTGTTCAAACTTAAAAATGAATAATTCTAGAGAATTATATTTAAATTGTGGATTATATTTTTATATAAATTCTCTTTCAAATAGAAATCATATTAAAAGAAGGAGTATTTTAAGAAAAAAATCAAATTATATTATCGAAATTCTTTCAAGATTCATTGCTCCTTAAGAGATACATGTAAAATTTTATATCGGATACATTACTTTTGATGTTTGAATTGTAACTATGTTGCAACTAATTTTCATAAGATGATATATTTCATACTTTTTGTACTATTCAAGTTCAATTAAACTTTATAGATATTTAAATAGATTATTTGTTATAATTTCGTGATTTTAATGTAAGTATTTATAATTATTTTAATTTTTTATTTTATAATATCTTAAAAATCTTGAAATTAGTAAAGTTTAATGATCCGTGGGACTTATGCCCCATGTCTCAGATCTTACGTCTCGTCTCATAAGAGGTAAACGGCTTCGTCTCACGCCCCCGCCTTTTAAAATATTGCTCAATTACTTATATATATATATATATATATATATATATAAGCAAATTGTGAAACTGACTGGCTAATTTGGTAAAAATTCCTTTCAACTTTGTGGGTTTTAGATTTTATAACGATGACTTCAACACACATATGCGCGCGCACGCACATACACACACACACACATATATATATATATATATATATATATATATATATATATATATATATATATATATATATACTATTTAAATAAAAATTACTAGATTCGACCAACTCTTATCTCGATTTGTATCTCCGTCCCTGTGAAAGCATATTCACACAAACTCTTCAAACATGTAAGATTGTGAAAGCATATTCACAAAAACTCTTCAACCATATAAGATTGAAATAAACCTAAAACTCTTCCACATATTGTTTACCCCAACAGCCGTCACTCTACCTTTCCTCTTTCTCATCATCTTCGCTCAAGTGGAAGGTCGAAAAAATTCCCTCAAAAATAAAAATAAAAGGCACATTCAAGATGGCTTTTCATCAAAGATTGTTGGTTCTGCTCGTGATGACATTGGTCATGGCCATGGCCATGGTAGCGGAGAATTCATCGCTCTTGCATACAAACGCTTCTACCTTAACAGGAATTGTTCAGGACACTTACGAGGACAAGCGGATGACGATCCCTACAGTCGCTAGGAGAGCCCGTCATAAAAATGGCAGACTACATTTGTCGTGAAGCAATGAGTCATAATTCCATCTCATGCAACTGTAGTGGCCCCTATTACCACCAGACCCACTGCATTCCCATGCAGAAAGGCAAATCTCACAAGGACGACTGCAGCATAATCAAATGTTGCAGACGTAAATAACATAATCTACAAGTATGGATTGGGAAGTCACTCGAAAGTAATTGCAACAGCAAACGAGAAAAATAAAACATAGAATGTGAAAAATAATTTCACACATCTGAACTATTTCAAGCTTATTTTGAAGTGAAAAATGTCTTGATCCATTATTTATAAGAAACACTTAATCTAAAAGATACTATTCGAAACTTTATTTCTTTACTTATCCATATAGCCATCAAATTGTTCCTTTTCACGTATTTCATGTTCATTATGAAATTCAAATTATTTATCTAAATAAATAAGAATAAAATATAGAATCTTTTTATTAGTAATAATTTATAATATATACAACAACAACAACAACAACAACCTAATATAATCTCACTAGTGGAATGACCTGTCACGACCCCAAAACCCGGTCGTGATGGCGCCCAGCACATTGCTAGGCCAGCCTGACCAATCTTTCATAACACAGAGCTACCAGCTCTCAACTTACCCTTTTACCAATTAACAGAATAAGAAATGATATAAAATCTAACACAATTGGGATGATATCCCCATAACTAGTGTAACACCTCCCACAGAATCAGGAGTCACAAGTCATGAGCCTCTACAAGAGTACAACTGTAATACTGTATACAACAGTGTCTATAAGTGCAGAATAGTCTAAAGAAAAGATAAGATAGACTTGAGTGTCAGGTCCTACGGACGCTAGCTACCTTGACAGTCCGGATGAAAGCACTCTGAGCAGCTGGGAAGTCAGCCCTGCTGTGATGTACCTGGATCTGCACACAAGGTGCATGGAGTAGTGTGAGTACTTCCAACTCAGTGGTAATAAGCAAGGGTAAGACACCGAAGGTAAGAAAACCCAATAAAGCACTAAGCAATGCTATACAACAATATCCTTTACCAATTATTAACATGATTAGTATCAGAACCAGCAATATCAGCTAAACAGTACAACAAGTATATCTAAATGCAATGCAATGCATGAACATGACCGCTACGGTGCGTAGCCCGATCCATTTGGGTACCCGTACTCACTGTGGGGGTTCAAACTCCGGTGGGGCTCCTACAGCCCAAGCACAATATCAATGATATGATGCGGCGCGCAGCCCAAACCACTACCAGTCCAGCTACATGCAATGCAAGACTCATAGGCACAGAAATATCACTTGAAATCTCTTTATATCATTTACAGTAGAAAATAGTGTTTCAGAAATACCAGAGTTTGGAACACCATTTTAGACAGTGATAGCTTAGAACTGGTATCAGAATAACATGCTATAATCATAGAAGCAATGATAACGATCCTTACGGGATCCAAATAACTGGCTTACTACCCAAAGATATCCACAACCATCCAAGGAAGAGGTTTACCGGCTCAATAATAGCCAACAACATAGTATAATATTACCAGGTCGGACTAAGCCATAGTCCCCAATTACAATCGACCCCGCACTCACATGAGAGTACGTGTCTCACCTCAATACAGCGTCACATAGTGATATACAGGGGTTTTGAATCCGATGGTCATCACCCAACCAGATTACTCGCCTCGACTCGGCTTAATGAGTAGCCCGTAATGCCCTTTTCCATGAGAATCGACCTCCACGGGTGCAGAATATGATCAAAACCGATAGAAATGCATCAAAATAGGCTAAAGGAACATAACCCAATCGAAACAACTCGAATAACACCAAAAACCACGAAGTTGCCAAAACCCGACACTCAGGCCCGCTTATCTAAAAATTACAAAAGTTACATTTTCAGAATCCTTATCTCGATACGAGTCCATACATATAAAGTCTATCAAAATCGGACTCTGTTTGCCCATTCAAATCAATGATTTTCAATAACCGAGGCTTAGAGCAAAAACCTCTATTAATACACCTCTAATCCTCCATTTTCAGAAGTTAACTCCATAATTTAACAATATACTAATATAAATTGAGTCCATGAATGCTTACCTGATGAATCCCATCGATTTCCTCCTAAAAATCTCCTAAATCGCCTCTTAGTTCTAAGCCCCAAATGTGTTATAACATTCTGAAATTCGAACCCTTTTGTTTCATAAATCACTGACGACTTTCGCTTCTGCAAAATTTTACTCGCTTAGGCGAGTTCGCTTCTGTTGAAATTATGTTGCTTCTGCAACTTTTCATTAAGGGGCCAGGACCGCTTCTGTGGCCCAGGTCTCGCACCTGCGAGACCGCCCCTGCGGCTAGCCGTCCGCTTCTGCGGAAGTCCCTTGACCAGCCTCCACTCGCTTCTGCAAGATTTCCCATGCTTCTGTGTAGCCGCTTCTGCGGTTCCCCATCCGGAGAAGTGAAACTCCTTCTGCAACTCATACCAGCAATCCAAAACTACAAAAATTCATCCGATAGACCCTCCGAAAACATCCCGAGGCCCCCGGGACCTCAACCAAAAATACAAATCCACTCTAAATCATCACACGAACTTGTTCCAATCATAAAAACACACCCTCAAACACACAAATCATCAAATTAAGGCCGGTTCAAGCCTAAGATTCAACCAAAACTTCCGAAACCTACATTATATCAAAAACCAGATCAAACGATGTCCGAATGACCTAAAAATTTGCATACATATCCAAAATCACCTAACGAAGCTACTGCAAGTGTCCGAATTCCATTCCGACTCCCAGATCAAAATCTCACCTATCGATCGGATTTCGCCAAAATTCCAACTTAGCCAATTCAAGCCTATTTCTATACCGGACCTCCAAATTCAATTCTGATCGTTCCTTTAAGTCACAAATATCCTCCCGGAACTAACCAAATCATCAGAATTCGATTCCGAGCCCTTTAAACACACAATGAACTTTAGGTTGACTTTTCATAAACAAGTTTCACCCAAAAAAGCTATATGGCTTATTTTCAACCAGAATCAATCCCAATTCACCTAATAGACTCTAACACAGATATAGAAACATGAAACATATAAATAAAGGGGTAACAGAGTAATAACTCTCGTGACGACGAGTCGAGTCGTCACATTCTCCCCCACTTTAGCAAACGCTCGTCCTCGAGCGGGTCAAGAAACATACCTGGAGACTCAAATAAGTGACAATATCTGCTCCGCATCACCTGCTCGATCTCCCAAGTGGCCTCCTTCATGGGCCGACCTCTCCACTGAACCTTTACTGATGCAATGTCCTTGGACCTCAAGCTCCTCACCTAACGACCCAATATAGCTATAGGCTCCACATCATAGGTCAAGTCATCTTCAAGCTAAATTGTACTGAAATCCAACACATGCGATGGGTTGCCAACATATTTCTGGAGCATAGATACGTGAAACACTGGATGAACTCCCGATAGACTAGGTGGCAAAGCAAGCATATAGGCCACCTCTCCAATCCTCCTAAGAATCTTAAAAGGGTTAATAAATCTCGGACTGAGCTTTCCTTTCTTCCCAAATCTCATGACGCCTTTCATAGGCGAAACCTTCAGTAAGACCTTCTCACCCACCGAATAAGACACATCCCAAACCTTGCGGTCCGCATAACGCTTCTGGCGCGACTGAGCTGTGCGAAGTCTCTCCTGAATCACCTTCACCTTGTCCAAAGCATCCTGGACTAACTCTGTCCCCAACAACCTAGACTCACCGGGCTCAAACTAACCAACTGGAGATCTGCACCATCTCTCTTACAAAGCCTCATACCGCGTCATCTGAATACTAGAATGGTAGCTGTTGTTATAGGCAAACTCTGCGAGAGGCAAATAATCAGCCCATGAACCACCGAACTCAATAACACAAGCTCGCAACATATCCTCCAATATCTGAATAGTATGCTCGGACTGTCCGTCCATCTGAGGATGAAATGCAGTACTCAACTCAACCTATGAGCCCAACTCACGCTGAAATGTCCTCTAGAACTGCAAAGTAAACTGAGTACCTCTGTCTGATATGATAGAAACTGGAACTCCATGCAATCTCACAATCTCACGAATGAATATCTCAGCTAACCGCTTCGAAGAGTATGTAATACACACATGAATAAAGTGAGCTGACTTGGTAAGCCTATCCACAATCACCCAAACTGAATCAAACTTCCTCGTTGTCCGAGGGAGTCCACTAACAAAGTCCATAGTGATCCTTTCCCACTTCGACTCGGGAATATCAATACGCCGAAACACGCCACCGGGCCTCTGATGCTCGTACTTGACATGCTGACAGTTGAGGCACCGAACTACGTGACTCACAATGTCCACCTTCATCTTCTTCCACCAATAATGATGTTTCAAGTCCTGGTACATCTTCGCGGCACCTGGGTGGATAGAATACCGCGAGCTATGGGCTTCCTCCAATATCAACTCGCGAAGGCCATCAACATTGGGCACGCATATCCAGCCCTGCATCCTCAATACACCATCACTATTAATAGTGACATCTCTGGCATCAGCATGCTGAACTCTGTCGTTAAGGACAAGCAAGTGTTGATTATCATACTGGCGCTCACGAATACAATCATATAAGAAGACCGAGAAACAACACAAGCCAACACCCTGCTGGGCTCTGAAATATCTAACCTCACTAACTGGTTGGCCAACGCCTGAACATAATATGCAAATGGTCTCTCCCCAACTGGAATATACGCCAAGCTGCCTATACTGACCGCCTTTCGGCTCAAAGCATCGGCAACCACATTGACCTTTCCTGGATGATATAGAATAGTAATGTCATAATCCTTGAGCAACTCAAGCCATCTCCGCTGCCTCAAATTAAGATCCCTTTGTCTGAACAAATGCTAGAGACTATGATGATCGGTATACACCTCACAAGACATGTCGTACGAATAGTGCCTCCAAATCTTCAAGGCATGAACTATGGCAGCTAACTCCAAATCATGAACAGGGTAGTTCTTCTCATGAGGCTTCAACTGACGAGAAGCATAAGCAATCACTATACACTCTTGCATCAACACACAACCTATCCCCACTCTCGAGGCATCACAATATACAGTATATGAACCTGAATCTAATGGCAAGACTAACACTGGAGTTTTAGTCAAAGCTGTCTTGAGCTTCTGAAAGCTCTCCTTGCACTCATCCGACCACACGAATAGTGCACCCTTCTGCGTCAACCTGGTCAAAGAAAAAGGAATGGATGAAAATCCCTGAACAAACCGATGATAATACCCCGCCAAACCAAGGAAACTCCTGATCTCCATAGCTGAGGACGGTCTAGGCCAACTCTGTACCGCCTTTATCTTCTTCAGGTCAACCTGAATACCATTACGAGACACCACATTACCCAGAAAAGCTATTGACTCGAGCCAAAAATCGCACTTGGAGAACTTAGCATACAATTTCTCCTCCCTCAACCTCTGCAACACAACGCTCAAATGTTGAGCATGCTCCTTCTGGCTACGGGAGTAGACTGGAATGTCATCAATGAACACCATCACAAATGAATCCAAGTATGGCCGGAACACACTGTTCATCTGATGCATGAACGCAGCTGGGGCATTGTCTGCCCAAAAGACATCACATGAAACTCATAGTGCCCATATCTCGTCCTGAATGCAGTCTTCATAATATCAGAGTCTCTAATTTTCAGCTGGTGATAGCCTGATCGAAGATTAATCTTCGAGAACACCCTCACTCCCTGGAGCTGATCAAATAAATCATCAATGCGCAGTAGAGGATACTTGTTCTTCACTATTACCTTGTTCAGTTGTCTATAATTAATGCATATCCGCATAGAACCATCTTTCTTCTTAACAAATAACACTGGTGCACCCCACGGTGACACACTAGGGCAAATGAACCTCCTTATCGAAAAGCTCATGAAGTTATTCTTTCAATTCATTCAGCTCAGCTGGTGCCATCCGGTAAGGAGGAATAGAAATGGGATGAGTGCCCGGCACCAAGTCAATAATAAAATCGATGTCCCTGTCCGGCGGCATGCCCGACAGATCTGATGGAAACACATCTGGAAAGTCCCTCACAACAGGCACATAATCAACACTAGGAGCCTTAGCTCCCACCTCTCTCACAAATGCTAGATACGACAAACACCCTTTTTCAACCATTCTCTGAGCCTTTAAGAATGAAATAACATGGCAAGGGGCGTAATCAGTCGAACCCCACCACTCAATCTGAGGAATACTAGGAATAGACAATGTAACTGTCTTGGCATGACTGTCCAATATAACATGGCACGGGGACAACCAGTCCATGTCTAAAATCACATTGAAATCCACCATACCTAACAATAACAGATCCACCCGGGTCTCCAGACCCCAAATAGAAACAACATAGGATCTATAGACATGATCCATAATAATCGTATCACCCACCGGGGTGGATACATGCACAAGAAACTCAAGACTACCACGGGTCGCACCCAAATGATGTGCAAAATAAGAAGACACGCACGAATATGTGGACCCGGGATCAAACAAAACAGAGGCATCTCTGTGACAAACTCAAATGATACATGTAATCACTGCATCTGAGGCAACAACATCACGTCTATTAGGAAGGGCATAGAAATGTGCCTGACCTACACTCGATCGCTCCTCACCTCTGGGGCGAACTCTAGAAGATGACCTCCACCTCTATTAGCCTGAGATGGTGCTGAAAAGGATGGATGATCCCTCTGCTGTGACCTATCCCTGCGAAGTCGAGGGTACTGCCTCTTAATGTGTCCAAACTCGCCACACTCAAAACAACTGCCTAGTGTTGGAGAAAGGGACTGAAGGGAACCCCTCGCCGCATATGAACCCTGGGCCGAAGAAGTAGGTGCTGAACTCTGTGTTGGGAGGGCGCTAAGAAAAGACTGGCACTGCTAGAAAGCCTGACAGCCACGACTAGAAGCAGCTCCACTATGCTATGGGCAACTTGGTTGAGAAGGTCTAGATGAACGACTTCTGCCCTAATGAAACTTCCCCCTAGATGGAGCACCACTAAAGCTTCCAGAACCTCGAGGCCTCTTGGCCTCCCTCTCCTCTCGCTCACGGCGACGATCCGCCTCAATAGAGCATGCCATATCAACAACCTGCTCGAAAGATGCTGCCAATACTCTCTCTCTCTGGTCATCAAGATGCAGATAGAATAGTTGATGCCATTAATGAACCTTCTGATCCTCTCCCGATCAGTCGGGATAATCCAAGTAGCATGCCTAGCAGACTGAATATACCTCAACTCATACTAAATCACTGACCTATCACCCTGCACTAGCCACTCAAATTGGCTACGTAGCTCCTCTCGACTGGACTGAGGCACATACTTCTCTAAAAAGAGAGTGGAAAACTTTTGCAAAGTAAGGGGTGCTGCCTCTGTAGGCCTACGCCTCTCAAACTCCTCCCACCAAATGAATGTTGGACCAGAATACTGGAATGTTGTAAATGAAACACCACAGGACTCAAGAATCCCCGCTGTACGTAATATCCTCTGTAACTTGTCTAAGAAACCCTGTGGGGGTCTGATGACCACCCCCGGTCTGAGATGTCGCTGTTGTAGCAGTAGCTAAAACTACCTGAGCCAATCCAGTATAGATTGATAATATCTGGGTCAAAGTCTCCTGAAGGCCAGGAATAACAATAGGCACTGCCGGTGCCTGAGCGGGTGCTGCTGAAGCCTCAACCACTAGGGGCTGACCCTGGACAGGGGCAACAAGTGGGTCTACTGGCACTGCCCTGCCACTCTCCCACGACCACGACCACGACCACGGCCTCTAGCTGGTGGCAATGGTGGTCGTCCACCTCTTCCTGTAGCATGAGTCCTCGCCATCTGCGAGAGAACAGAATATAGAAGTTCGGTTTCAGGAAAAATAAAACCGCATGACAGAGTTCAAGAAATGTGAAGTGTTTCCTAAAGGCTTGCAGCCTCCCGAGGATAAATACAGACATCTTTGTACCGATCCGCAAGACACTACTAACCAGCTCAAGACTCATGAGTCCTAGTAACCTAGGCTCTAATGCTAACTTGTCACAATCCCAAAACCAAGTCGTGATAGCGCCCAGCACATTGCTAGGCCAGCCTGGCCAATCTTTCATAACACAGAGCTGCCAGCTCTCAACATACCCTTTTAGTAATTAACAGAATAAGAAATGATATAAAATCTTACACAATTGGGAAAATATCTCCAAAACCAGTGTAACACCTCCCATAGAATCAAGAGTCAAAAGTCATGAGCCTCTACCAGAGTACAACTGTAATACTATATATAACTGTGTCTATAAGTGCAGAATAGTCTAAAGACAAGATAAGATAGACTGGAGTGTCAGGTCCTGCGGACGCCAAGCAGCTACCTCGACAGTCCGTAAATGAGCTTTGGAGCACCTGGGAAGTCAGCCCTGCTGTGATGAACCTGGATCCGCACACAAGGTGCATGGAGTAGTGTGAGTACTTCCAACTCAGTGGTAATAAGCACGGTTAAAGACATCGAAGGTAAAATTATCCAATAAACCACTTAGTAAAGCTATACAATAATATCCTTTACCAATTATTAACATGATCAGTATCAGAACCAGCGACATCAGCTAAACAGTACAACAAGTATATCTAAATGCAATGTAATGCATGAACATGACCGCTACGGCGCGTAGCCCGATCTATTTGGGTACTCGTGCTCTTTGTGGGGGTTCAGGCTCCGGAGGGGCTCCTACAGCCTAAGCACAATGTCAATGATATACTGCGGCGCTTAGCCTGATCCACTACCAGTCCAGCTACATGCAATGCAAGCATCACAGGCACAGAATTATCATTTGAAATCTCTTTATATCATTTACAGTAGAAAATAGTATTTCAAAAATACCAGAGTTTGGAAAACCATTTTAGACAATGCTAGCTCAGAACTGGTATCAGAATAACATGTTATAATCATAGAAGCAATGATAACGATCCTCGCGGGATCGAAATAACTGGCTCGCAGTCAAAAGATATCAACAACCATCCGAGGAGGAGGTTTACCGGCTCAAAAATAGCCAACAACACAGTATAATATTACCAGGTCGGACTAAGCCATAGTCCCCAATCACAATCGACCCCGCACTTACGGAAGAGTATGTGTCTCGCCTCAATACAGCATCACATAGTGATATACCGGGGTTTCGAACCCGCTGGTCATCACCCACACCCATTACTCACCTCGACTCGGCCCGAAGACTAGCCCGCAATGCCCTTGCCATGAGAATCAGCCTCCACAGGTGCAGAATCTGATCAAAACCAATAGAAATGTAACAAAATAAGCTAAAGGAACATAACCCAATCGAAACAACATGAATTACACCAAAATCCACAAAGTTGCCAAAATCTGACCCTCTGGCCCGCTTCTAAAAAAATTACAAAAGTTACATTTCCAAAATCCTTATCTCGATATGAGTCCATACATATAAAGTCTATCAAAATCGGACTCTGTTTGCCCATTCAAATCAATGATTTTCAATAACCTAGGCTTAGAGCAAAAACCTCCATTAATACACCTCAAATCCTCCATTTTCAGATGTTAACTCCATAATTTAACAATATAATAACATAAATTGAGTCCATGAATGCTTATCTGATGAATCCCCTCGATTTCCTTCTCAAAATCGCCTAAATCACCTCTTAGTTCTAAGCCCCAAATGTGTTATAACATTCTGAAATACGAACCCTTCTGTTTCATAAATCACTGACGACTTTTGCTTATGAGAAATTTTACTCGCTTAGGCGAGACCACTTCTGCGGAAATTATGTCGCTTCTGCGACTTTCATTAAGGGGCCAGGACCGCTTCTGCGGCCCAGGTCTGGCACCTGCGAGACCGCTCCTGCGGCTAGCCGTCCGCTTCTGCGGAAGTCCCTTGACCAGCCTCCACACGCTTCTGCGATATTTCCCACGCTTCTGCAGAGCCGCTTCTGCGGTTCCCCATCCGCAGAAGCGAAACTCCTGCTGCAACTCATACCAGCAATCCAAAACTCCAAAAATTCATCCGATAGACCCTCCAAAAACATCCCGAGACCCTCGGGACCTCAACAAAAAATACAAATCCACTCTAAATCATCACATGAACTTGTTCCAATCATAGAAACACGCCCTCAAACACACGAATAATCAAATTAAGGCCGGTTCAAGCCTAAGATTCAACCAAAACTTCTAAAACCTACATTCTATGAAAAACCCCACCAAACGATGTCCGAATGACCTCAAAATTTTCAGACATATCCAAAACACCTAACGAAGCTACGACAACTGTCGGAATTCCTTTCTGACACCCGGATCAAAATCTCAGCTATCGATCGGATTCGCTAAAATTTCAACTTAGCCAATTCAAGCCTATTTCTACACAGGACCTCCAAATTCAATTCTGATCGCTCCTCTAAGTCACAAATCAACTTCCGAAACTAACCAAATCATCAGAATTCGATTCCGAGCCTTCTAACCCCACAGTTAACTTTAGGTTGACTTTTCATAAACATGTTTCACTCAAAAAGGCTATATGCCTTATTTTCAACCAGAATCAATCCCAATTCACCCAATAGACTCTAACACAGATATAGAAACATGAAACACATAAATGAAAGGGTAACGGGGTGGTAATTCTCGTGACTACGAGCCGGGTCGTCACATGACCTTACCCCCATCCTGGGGTAGAAAGGCTATTTCCGATAGATCATCGGCATCCTTCCCTCCAAGAACTCCCCCTCCTTGCTCTTAGGGTGACTAGAACTTACAACATCTTGGTTGAAAGTAGAGGGTATTTATAATATATAGTATAAAATAATAGAAATAAATTTAGGACCTAAAACAATTGTTTTACTAGCATCCCCTTGAGCAGGGGCGGAACCATAATGTTACTTGCAGGTTCGGCCGGCCTTGCTTTGTAAAAAGAAATAAATATGTACAAATTATTAATTTAGAACTTATTAACTTAAAATAAAAGTAATTTCGAACTCATAAGTTTCAAATCCTAGCTATGGCTCTGTCTTTGAGCCGGTCTTTGAACATAGAATGAATGTTAATTTCAATGGACTATAAGAATCTCTCTTTTCGCTATCCTATTAGTTTTGAGAATCTGATTAATTACCGTTTGTACTTCAAATATATATCTTCCTCATGTTGTTTACCTTCAAACATTATAGTACAATCATTTTGAATCTGTATTTTAAAATATTTGGTGAAAGAAAATACAGCTTCTCAGTACAAAATTTGTGATTCCTTTTCAATACCACCTTCAGCCTAAATTATACGAATCTACTTATTATATATATGCATATCTCATTGATCACAAGAGCAAACAATGCTCGCCTAATTAGTATGATTGGTAGATGATTGTCGTCTCAATATTGATTGAACTATGAAGGATTTAAATTATACATGTTAATAGTGTGAGAAAATTTACACTATCATTATATTTTGGCATGTTACAATAGATCATTTGCTTTATTTTCAAAATAATAATTTTATTTTATTATGGACAGTTGTTTGTAGTTATTTCTTATATCGTTGGCCTAATACTAGTATAAAAAACTCTTTTACATTGTTTGTTTCTAGAAGTCAGCATTAAGTTTCTTTTGAACGACTATTTAGGTTAATTTTGTTATGAAAATTTGAAGTAAAAATCTTAATTTTAGGATAATTTATGGCATTTATTAGCCCAATATTTGAATTGAAAATATTTGGGGTACATTGGCTAATTGGTAAATAGCAACAATTTAGAATGACTATCTAGAAAATGCTGAAACCAGCCCAAGCCTAATGTTTGGGCTATCCGTTGATCCGGGAATTCATTTTGGGCCTATTTTTGCTGGACAGTTTCAGCCGGGTTTTTGATGATTACAATAGGGAATTTTTACATTCTTATGATATATAGGAAACTATATTACACTCAATGCTTAAGATTTGATATAATTACATTTATTATAGCTAAATATCAATTATATACCATTAGTAATTTTTAAGAGTATTAATTACACTCATAATTTAATGGTACCGTATATTCCTTCTAATACCACTCCCCCACGTTTCTCTCTCCAATTCCCATACCTTCACCCATGTTTCCCTCCCATACCCACAATATATGTATCAAAATCTCATTATTTCTTACATAGCAAAGGCTTTAAAATTCGAATTTGGTTTTCAAAAGACATTATTTGTTTGGATTGGATGTTGTTGCAAAGATATGAGAATTCACTCTACTCCTCTCTCTATCTCGCAATTCCAAATTTCAGTAATATAAGAGGAAAGGAATATAGAGCAGTAATTCCACCATTGACAGTCATTCAAAATCTTTGAATTCTAATCTGAATTTTTGTGTTAAAAGTTTTGATGGGAGCTTGTTATTCCACTTTGTCTGTTGTGGAGCTAACTTGTGCAGAGGAGAAGATGTTTTTTAAGTTATATATATTGCTATACCTTAAAATTCAAGAAGTATGGTTGTATTAATATTGTATTTAAAGAGGCATAAATTTATAGAATATGTTGAATGTGAGGAATTTGTCAAATAAGACTCACAATGGCTTATTTTCGGCATTTAATCTACAACAAAACTACATATCATTTGAAAAATTAATATGAAAATATAGAATTTCAATGTTTCTACAAATTATCTACAAAATATCTATAAATTGGGTACATTAAATTTTAATATCCCAATTCTCATTCAATTGTAGCATAATTGAGATTTTCAACATAATTACGTTTTTTGCAGAAGTTTATAGAAGTTTGTCATTTTTTATTTGTGAAAACAGAAAATCAAAGTACCTACAATCAGAATACAAATAATCAACAATTTATCTACAAAATATCTACAAATTGGGTACATTGAATATTAATATCCCAATTCTCATTCAATTATAGCATAGTTGAGATTTTTGACATAATTGCATTTTTTTAGCAAATTTGTAGAAGTTTTAGTCATTTTTTATTAGTGAAAATAGAAAATAAATCATCTAAAATCATAATACAAATAATCTGTAATTTATCTATAAAATATCTTGTCACGACCCGGATTTCCCCCTTCATCGGAATCGTGATAGCGCCTACTCGTGGTAGCTAGGCAAGCCAATTCACTCACCATTTTCCTATTCATACCATCATTTTTGTTCTCATATTTAATAGCAAGAAATAATACTCAAATTTTTAAATGCGGAAGTCTTTCGAATAAGAGATGAATAATAGTGTAAATAACTGTCATAAATCCTCTACCGAAGATGTGGAGTCACAAACTTACGAACTACTAAGGAATAACTACACATAATGGTCTGAAAGAAAATAAATAATAACCGTCTGTCTCGGAACAATGAGACCACAGCAATAATAAAAGTAAATCGAGAAGACGCTGGGCTTGTGGACGCCTGCAAGCTACCTCGGTCTCGGAAGTAAAGTAATCCCGCTAGTGTACTACGGCTGCTGCTCCTGCTCAAAACCTGGACCTGTGCAAAAACGCACAGAAGTGTAGTATCAGCACAATCCGACCCCATGTGCTGGTAAGTGCCTAGCTGTCACGACCCCAAATCCGGTCGTGATGGCACCCAGCACACTGCTAGGCCAGCCCGACCAATCAACAACAATCACGGAGCCACAAGCTCACTTTATCCAATTTAAGCATAACGGTGATAGATATATTAAAAACAGGGAACCAAGTCCCAACACGTGCCAACTCCCATAGACCGAAGGGTCAAGAGTCATGAGCCTCTACGGAATATACAAGTGTAAATAGTGAATATAACTGTGCACAAGTGTGGGATGATCGGAACAAAATATAGACAAACTGGAGAATCAGGTCCTGCGAACGCTGGCAGCTACCTCGACTGTCCAAAAGCACTCCCGAGCCGCAATGGAATCAGCTCTGCTATAATGTACCTGGATCTGCACACAAGGTGCAGGGAGTCGGGTGTGAGTACTTCCAACTCAGCGGTAATAAAAGTAAATAATGCTGAAGGGAAGAAAACCACGCAAGGCACTATCTCTTGCTACACAATACAGAACTATCATAAAACTTCAAAACACTATCATTTTATTCCTTTTTCAGCATATGTGAGTAGATTATTTAGAAATCTCAATTTTTAGCTACTTTCTTTCATTATAACATACCAATACCAGGGAGAATCTCAAGCAGTGCAAGTCAGCACTCAAATCAGCCTCTCGGGCTCAGCACTCCTTAACAATTTATTCCAGGAGATCTGGTCAATAAAGCAACAAATGCACATGTGCCAGTAAAGTATGAGTGCTAAAATGTTATGCCACGTAGTACACGTAAACCAATGTATGTATGCCATGCAATGCATATGACTGCTACGGCGTGTAGCCCGATCCTTTTGGGTACCCGTGCTCACTGGGGGTGTCCAGACTCCAGACAGGCTCCTACAGCCCAAGCACAATATCAATATCACACCTGTTGTGGCGCGCAGCCCGATCCATATACCACTGCGGCGTGCAGTCCGATCCATGCATGTGTATGCATATGCTCACATGAATGTCATGCCCTAACATATGGCCCTCGGCCCCAATCAGTCTAACAAATAATCAAGAAAGCCCTACGGGCAACAATATCATATTAGCTCACAACTAAAATATTATTAAGACCTTGTTCAAGTTTTTCATAACCTTATAAGAATGCTGAATAGCAAAATACCATTTAAAACCTTAAATTTAGATAAAAATATGTACAGTGTTATCAAGACAATGATACTAATCCCTGAAGGATTCAAATAATCGACACGAAGCCCAAGCATGATAATTAGTCCAATTCATTTCAACAATTAGGTGTTATTATTTATTACGCGGGACGGACCAAGTCACGATCCCCAATGGTGCTCTACCCCACGCCCGTTATCCGGCGTGCAAGTCACCTCAACACAGCACTAAGATGTGCAAGTCCGGGGTTTACCAACCCTCAGGACATCATTTACAAGTATTACCCACCTCGAACCGACGAAAGCTCATGCCCGCGACGCCTTAGCTCCTCGAACCGGCATCCACGCATGTCAAAACTAGCACAAATTAGCACAAATATATCAAAATAGGCTAATGGAACGATACCCAATCAAAACAACTCAATTTACACCGAAATTCCCAAAGTTGCCAAAACCCGACTTTCGGTACGCTTGTCGAAAAATTAAAAAAGTCACATATTCAGAATCCTCATCTCGATACGAGTCTAGGCATATAAAATTTACCAAAATCGGACTCCATTTGCCCACCCAAATCAGGGTTTTTCTTCAATTTTGGCCTAGGGCTCAAACCCACCTTTAATCTTCCATTTACAGAAATTTAACCAAGGATTTCATATTAAAATGATGTAATTAAGCCACAAAACTTACCTCCAACGATACCCCGATGATTTCCCAGCAATCTCCCGTCAATACCTTCTCTTGGAACTCAAAAATGGAGGTTTTGGGTATGGGGTTCGCGACCGGACTGTTCTGTTATATTAATTCACTGACTGCGAGGCGACCTTCTGCGATCGCAGCCCTAGGCTCGCGATCGCGATGAACAAGTTTATCAGGCTCCAAAATTACTCTATGCGATCGCGACATTCCCTACGCGATTGCACTGCCTCATGCCTCAACACTACGCGATCGCGTGAAACCACCCGCGATCGCACTGCTCTAAATCCCAGACCTACGCGATCGCATCTCTCCTCCCGCGATCGCGAAGAACAAATTTTCCGTCCTCACTCTGATACACTACGTGATCGCAGACTCAACCTTGCGATCGCAGAGCTTCCCAGCTTTACCCTACGCGATCGCAGACATAGCTTCGCGATTGCAGCAGAAACAGAAGTGCATTTGGCATAAAATGGTCCATTTGGACCCCCGAATTCATCCCGAGGCCCCCGGACCCCAACGAAAACCACCAACATACTCCAAAACACGATACGAATTTGTTCCAATCATAAAAACACCATCCTAAACATCAAAATCACCAATTACACACGGATTCAAGCCTAAGTTTCTTCAAAATTTCCGAATTGCTCATTCAATCAAAGACCCGACCAAACGACGTCCGAATGACCTGAAAATTTGCAGACATATCCAAAATCGCATAATGAAGCTACAGGAATTGTCGGAATTCCATTCCGACCCCCGGATCAAAATCTCACATACCGTTCGGATTTCGCCAAAATTCAACCTTAGCCAATTCAAGCCTATTTCTCATCGGGTCTCCAAATTCAATTCCGATTGCTCTCCTAAGTCATAAATGATCCCTCGAAACTAGTCGAATCATTAGAATCCGATTCCGAGCACTCTAACTCGATAGTCAACTCTAGGTTGACTTTCCATATTCAAACTTCCTTCAAACATGCTATTTGCTTCATTTTCAATTCAATTCACTCCTAACTCACCCGATAGGTTCTAACACTGATATAGAAACATAAGACATGTTAATGCAAGGTAACGGGATGGAAATTCCCGTAATGACGGGGCGGGTCGTTACACTAGCCTATCCCAGCAAAGTAGTGACAAGCCTAGGACCAGACACTACCATAAACCTGTGCAGTTCTATATATGTATGTACCACAAAATTACATAAATATCGAGTAACACAACTAACAAAGGAGGTAACGTGTTGGGGGAACACAATCACCACACATAATAAATCAGTAAGGAAAATCAGAGTGTAGTAAAAACAGCTATCACATAACAAGAAATTTAAATGGTTGCACGGTATCACCCTTCGTTCTTTTACTCTCATCCTCACCAAATAATCAAATAAAAGTGCACGGCATCACCCTTCATGCTTTTACCCTCATCCTCACATCCAAGGCACGGCATGATCCTTCGTGCATGGTTTAAATAACAATGGCACGGAATGTTCCTTCATACAAAAATAATAAACATGGCACGGAATGATCCTTCTCGCATAACAGTAAAACAAGGCACGGAATGATCCTTCGTGCGAACATAAGTAAAAATGGCACGGCATCACCCTTCGTGCATTATTACTATTCCTCACCCAAATAACAATCACAGTCAAGGGCAAAAGAATGAAACAAGTAATATGAACCGTCCTGGAAAGGGAAACCAGAATCATAACAATATCCCGGCAAGGGAATAACAACAACAACACAATAAGGTCCTGGCAAGGGAAACAATAATCAACCTTCACAACCTGGCAAGGGCTCAAGAACATGACTTAAGAACATCCCACATTAACTCACAACATATGTCAACAAATGACTCACGGTCATGCTAGACACCAGTGTATAGATGCTCGTCACCACAGACTATACACCGCACTCGATCACATAGCAATTAGCACATTCAATTATATTCTCTCAAGCTAGGATAGATCAAACACTTACCTCAAAGCCTTGAAGTCCAATTAACCTTCAACTATCGCTTTACATCAAAATTCAACCTTCAACTCGCTCGAATCTAATAACAATTGGTTCAATTACTTTAATAAATACTATATAAATTGGTTTGGATGCATAAAAATGGTTTTCAAAAAGATTGACCCAAAATTTCGCAAAATGCCCCCGATCCCACATGGTCGAAACTCGGGTTTCAGACCAATCCGGCTACCCATTCCCTCACGAGTTCAATTATATGATTTGTTTCGAAATTGGACCTCAAATGAAGGTCCAATTTACCAATTTATGAAAAACCTAGGTTCTACCCAAAAACAACAATTTCTACCCTAAAAACCTTTGATTTCTCATGGAAAACATGTTTAGTGATGTTATGAATTGAAAGAGTTAAGTAAAAATTGAATTACAAGTGATTTGGAGTGATATTGCTCTTGGAAAATAGTTTATGGTGTTTTAGGTTTTGCAAGAATGGTGAAAAAGGGGTTTAAAATCGTTTAAGTATCAGATTGCACAGCTGCGGATATGGGAATTGCGACATATGTTCGCAACTGCGAACATGACAGGTCAAGGCTGTGGAACTCGCATTTGCGAGGAAATGTTCGCATTTGCGAACTGAGCCCAATACAGGTCAGCCTCGCATTTGTGATATTTTGATGACATTTGAGAACATAAGGATTCCTTGGGCAACATCGCATTTGCGAGGTATAGTTTGCATTTGTGAACCAAGGCCTTTCCTGGGCCTCTTCGCATTTGTGATGTTTTGTTCGCTTTTGCGAAATAAGGCTGTTTCTGGGAGCTCTCGCAATTGCGAGTAATTCTTCGCAATTGCGAAGATATCAACTGGGGGAAAATACCAGCTGTGTTATTTTTTAAAATCTGCTCTAACGGTCTATCAAATCTTTACCCGAGCCCTCGGGCTCCAAGATATCAACTGGGGGGAAATACCAGCTGTGTTATTTTTTAAAATCTGCTCTAACGGTCTATCAAATGTTTACCCGAGCCCTCGGGCTCCAAACCAAACATGCACACAACCTCAAAAACATGCCACGAACTTGAACACGCGATCAAATCGCTAATATAACATCGTTTTCATAGAATAAAGCTTCAAATTCATGATTTCTTCTTTTAAACTTCATAAACTTTCAAATTTGGAACTCATGGTTAAAAACACATCAAACGACGTTCAAATACCTTCAAACTTTGCAGGAAGTACTTAAATAATATATAAGACTTATACCAAGCGTCGGAACCAAAATACGAGCCCGATACCATGGTATTTTAATTAATTTTTATTTCCATTTTCATTAATAATTTCAGCAAAACAATTTAACAGAAAAATTCATATCTTGGGCTCCAGGCCTTAGAATTCGACTCCGGACGCATGCCCGAGTCCCATATTTTCCTACGGACCTTCCGGGCTGTCTGATATCGGGACCGGGTCCGTTTACCAAAAATGATGACCGAAGTAAACTATATCAATATTAATATCAAATTTCTTCAAATTTTTCATAGAATTCACATATTCTAACACAGAAATTTTCCAGCTACGTGCCCGAACAATGCGCGTAATTTGAGACAATGTAAAATGAGGTTTTTAAGGCCTTGGAAGCGCGAAAGAGATGAGGAAAATAGGTGATAACCCTTTGGGTCGTCACATCCTCCACCTCTAAAACAACCATTCGTCGTAGAACGGACAAGAGAAGGAAGTACCTCAGTCGGGGAATAAATGTGGGTAACGGCTCCGCGTATCTGACTCGGACTCCCAGGTTGATGCCTTAGGAGGCTGACCTCTCTACTAGACACGCACAAATGGAAAACTCTTCGACCTCAACTATCGAACCTGCCGGTCCAGAATGGCCACCGGCTTCTTCTCATAAGATAGATCCCTGTCCAATTGGACAGTACTGAAGTCTAACACAAGTGTAGGATCGTTGTGGTACCTCCGAAGCATAGATACATGAAAAACTGGATGTACGACTGATAAGTTAGGTGGAAGTGCCAGTCTGTAAGCCAAATCTCCCACTCGGTCCAGAATCTCAAATGGACCAATATACCTAGGGCTGAACTTGCCGTTCATTCCGAACCTCATGACGCCCTTCATAGGCAATACCCAGAGCAATACCCGCTCACCAACCATGAAATCTGCATCTCGGACCTTATGATCCGCATAAGTCTTCTGTCTGGACTAATCTGAACGCAATCTCTCCTGGATAGTCTTGACCTTGTCTAAGGCCTCCTGAACTAAGTCTGTACCCAGCAACCGTTCCTCTCCAGGCTCAAACCATCCGACTGGGGACCGACATCGCCTACCATACAACGCCTCATATGTATCCATCTAAATGCTAGACTGAGAGCTGTTGTTGTAGGCGAACTCTGCTAATGGCAGAAACTGGTCCCACGAGCCTCCAAAATCGCGAACTCTGCTAATGGCAGAAACTGGTCCCACGAGCCTCCGAAATCAATGACACAGGCTCGAAGCATGTCCTCTAGAATCTATATAGTCCTCTCGGACTGGCCATCCGTCTGAGGATGAAAAGTTGTACTCAGCCGAACCTGGGTGCCTAACTCTAGCTGGACCGCTCTCCAGAACCGCGAGGTAAACTGCGTACCCCGATCAGAGATAATAGACACCGGCACCCCATGAAGGCGAACAATCTCCCTGATGTAAATCTCTACTAGCTTCTCCGATGAGTAAGAGCCTGATACTAGAATGAAGTGTGCTGACTTGGTCTGCCTATCAACAATTAACCAAATAGTATCGAATCTCTTCCGAGTCAAAGGGAAGCCAGTAACGAAGTCCATTGTAACTCGCTCCCATTTTTATTCGGGAATTTGAATTCTCTGGAACATACCACCAGATCTCTGGTGCTCATATTTAACCTGCTGATAGTTTAGACACCGAGCGACATACGCAACAATGACCTTCTTCATCTTATGCCACCAATAGTACTGTTGTAAGTCCTGATACATCTTCGCGGCGCCTGGGTGAATAGAATACCGTGAACTGTGGGCCTTCGCTAAGATCAACTCTCGAATCCCCTTAACATTGGGCACACAAACTCGCCCCTGCAATCTCAATACTCCGTCATCATCTAGAGTTACCTTCGTGGCACCTCCTCGCTGCACAGTATCCCTCAGGTCACGCAAATGAGGATCATCAAACTGCCTCTCACGGATACGCTCTAATAGAGAAGAACGAGCGACCATGCAGGCTAACACCCTTCTAGGCTCCGAAATGCCTAATCTCACGAACCGATTGGCTAAGGCCTGGACATCTAGAGCAAGTGGTCTCTGGCTGACCGGAATATAAGCGAGACTACCCATGCTGGCAGACTTCCTACTCAACGCATCGGCCACCACATTGGCCTTACCTGGATGATTTAAGATAGTAACATCATAGTCTTTCAGCAACTCTAACCATCTCATTTGTCGCACATTTAACACTTTTTTCTTGAATAAATACTAAAGACTTTTGTGATCCGTGTATACCACGCACGCCACACCATATAGATAATGCCTCTAGATTTTTAAGGCATGGACCACTGCTGCCAGCTCAAGATCATGAACCGGATAATTCTTCTCATGGATTTTAAACGGTGTCGAAGCATAAGAAATAACCTTGCCATCCTGCATCAATACCTCTCCAAGCCCAGTACGGATGCATCACAGTAAACTGTGCAAGGCCTTGAACCCGTGGGTAATATCAACACTGGTGCTGTAGTCCAAGCTGTTTTGAGCTTCTGAAAGCTCGCCTCACACTCATCTGACCACTTGAACTAGGCACCCTTCTAGGTCAACCTGGTCATCGGAGCTGCAATAGAAGAGAAACCCTCTACAAATCGACGGTAGTAGCCTGCTAACCCCAAGAAACTCCGGATCTCGGTTACTGAAGCTGGTCGAGGCTAATTCTTGACTACCTCAATCTTCTTTGGGTCCACCTGAATACCCTCTACTGACACGATATGACCTAGAAATGCCACCAAACTCAACCAGAACTCGCATTTTGAAAACTTGGCATATACCTGATTATCCTTTAGAGTCTGAAGAACCACTCTGAGGACTGCTCGTGCTCTTCCTGGCTGCGGGAGTATACCAGGATATCATCTATAAAGACTATCACAAACAGATCTAGATAAGGCTTGAACACCTGATTCATCAACTCCATAAATGCTGCTGGAGCATTGGTCAATCCGAAAGACATGACCAAGAATTCATAGTGCCCGTACCTAGTGCGAAAGGCTGTCTTAGGGATGTCAGCCGCCCTGATCTTCAAATGATGGTAGCCCGACCTCAAGTCTATCTTCGAGAACACCCTCGCTCCTTGGAGCTGGTCAAACAAATCATCAATCCTCGGCAGTGGATACTTGTTCTTTATCGTCACTTTGTTTAATTGCCGATAATCAATACACATCCGCATCGAGCCATCCTTCTTCTTCACAAATAACACAGGTGCACCCCAGGGAGAAACACTGGGCCTGATAAAGCCCTTTTCTAGAAGGTCTTGCAATTGATATTTTAACTCATTTAACTTTAGCGGGCCATGCGATACGGTGGAATAGAGATGGGCTGAGTGACCGGTGCCAAATCAATACATAAATCAATATCCTTGTCGGGTATACTCGGCAAGTCGGAAGGGAAGACCTCGGGAAAATCCCGTATAATAGGAACTGAATCAATAGAAGGAATCTCCGCACTGGAGTCACGGACATATGCCAAATAAGCTAGAAACCGCTTCTCGACCATGCGTCGAGCCTTAACATATGAAATAACATTGCAAACAGAGTGGCCTGGGGTCCCTCTCCACTCTAGTCAGGGTGATTCTAACAAAGCCAAGGTCATTGTCTTGGCATGACAATCTAGGATAGCATGATACAGGGACAACCAATCCATCCCCAATATGACATCGAAATGCACCATGTCTAATAGCGATAAATCAACATGGGTCTCAACACCCCCGAATATAACCACGCATGAACGATGCACCCGGTCGACTACTATAGAGTGACCCACTGGTGTAGATACGTAAACTGGAATGTCCAGGGCATAACTAGGCACGGCCAGGTATGGTGCAAAGTAGGAAGACACATATGAATATGTAGACCCAGGGTCAAATAATACTGAAGCACCTCTTTCACAAACCAGAATTGTACTTGTAATCACAGCATCTAATGGCTCTACCTCTAACCTAGCTGGTAAAGCATAAAATCGGGGATCGGTACCTCCCCTCTAAGCTACGTCTCTGGGACGTGGACGGTCATCACTAGCTGACCTCTACCTCTGGCGGGACGGTCTCCACCTCTACGATCTCGACCTCCACCTCTACGATCTCGAACTCCACCTCTACGATCTCTAACCCTGCCCCTGGCTGGATGTTCAGGCTGTGGGTCAGTTGGGGCCTAAATCATGGGGCGAGGACCCCGTTACTTTTAGGCTGATGGGGATGCTGGCCCTGACAACCTGAATGGCCTCCACAAACACTCTGAAGAGGCTGAGCACTGATGGGAGGCTTATCCGAATACCGCTCACGAAACCCACGATTAGCTGGTCCACCATGTGAAGCCTGGAGGGCTGACTGAAAAGGTCTGGAAGACTGGCCCCTATCATAAGAATCCCTGCCTCCAGATGAAGTATTACTAAATCTGCCGGAATAACGAGGCCTCTTGTCTGAAGGATAACCACCTCCCCGAGCAATATCCATCTCAACCCTACGAGCTGCAATAGCAGCCTCCTTAAAAGATATGTCACTCCCAACTCTCATAGCCATCTGAAGTCAAATCGGCTGATTTAGCCTATCTATAAACCTGCGAACCCTCTCCCAATCTGTGGGGAGTATCACAACCGCATGACGTGCTAGATCAACAAACCTCGTCTCATACTGGGTAACAGTCATAAAACCCTGCTGGAGGCGCTCAAACTGCCTCCGAAGTGCCTCCCGCTGGGTAACAGGGAGAAACTTCTCCAAAAATAACTCTGCAAACTAGTCCCATGTTAAAGCCAAAGACCCTGCTGGTCGAGTCAAACCGAAATCTCTCCACCAAGTCTTGGCGGATCCTGAAAGCCTGAATGTGAAAAAATCAACCCCATTGGATTTCATTATTCCCATAGTCTTGAGAATCTCATGGCAACTGAATAAGAAGTGCTGGGGATCCTCTAATGTGGCACCGCTGAAAGTAGTGGTTAAAAGCTTGGAGAACAGATCAAGTCTCCCTAAATCATAAGAAGTCATGGCCGCTCCATCTCCGGCTTGAGCTGCATTGCCTGACTGACTGGCTACTGCTGGCTGAACTACTGGTGCCTGAGCTTGGGGAGTTGCTGGCTTCGGAGTACGTGCAACAAGAGTCTGGACCCCTCCTCCATTCCGAGAAGTGGCCGGTGCAACTGGTAATAAGCCTACTTTGGAAATATTGTCCATAAAATCCGCTATTTTGACCAGAGCCTCCTGAAGATCCGGGGTAAATAAGACCTCCTCTGGGACCTGAGCTGGGTCCACTAGAGCTGCTGGGGCTGGAACCTCCTCACCAATCTCAACATTAGGCTCCACCTCTGGAACCGCTGCCTGGGGCTGAGCTCCGCCCCTACTACGGCCTCCGACACGGCCTCGGCCCCTACCCCTATGTGAGCTGCCTGGGGCTCAAGCTGCTGATCAGCGGATGAAGAAGTGTGTGTCCTCACCATCTACGAAAGGACAGAGTAGAAATTCAATCAGTATTTGAGGAACAAATCACACGACAAGAAGGAACAAATGAGAGACTTTTCCTAACTCAATAGACTCTGGAGGACAAGTACAGACGTCTCCGTACCTAGCCCTCAAACTCTACTAAGCTTGTTTGTGTGTTGTGAGACCTATGTAACCTAGAGCTCTTATACCAACTTGTCACGACCTAGATTTCCCCCATCATCGGGATCGTGAGGGCGCCTACTCGTGGTAGCTAGGTAAGCCAATTCACTCACCATTTTCCTGTTCATACCATCATTTTTGTTCTTATATTTAATAGCAAGAAATAATACTAAAATTTTTAAATGCGGAAGTCTTTTGAATAAGAGATGAATAATAGTGTAAAGTAACTGTCATAACTCCTCTACCCAAGATGTGGAGTCACAAACTCACGAACTACTAAGGAATAACTACACATAATGGTCTGAAAGAAAATAAATAATAACCGTCTATCTCAGAACAATGAGACCACAACGATAATAAAATTAAATAGAGGAGATACCGGGCTTGCGGACACCTGCAAGCTACCTTCATCTCGGAAGTAAAGTAATCCCGCTAGTGTACTACGGCTGCTGCTCCTGCTCAAAACCTGGACCTGTGCAAAAATGCACAGAAGTGTAGTATCAGCACAATCCGACCCCATGTGCTGGTAAGTGCCTAGCCTATCCCGGCGAAGTAGTGACAAGCCTAGGACCAGACACTCACATAAACCTGTGCAGTTCTATATATGTATGTACCACAAAATAATATAAATATCGAGTAACACAACTACCAAAGGAGGTAACATGTTGGGGGAACGCAATCAGCACACACAATAAATCAGTAAGGAAAATCAGAGTGTAGTAAAAACAGTTATCACAAAATAAGAAATTTAAATGGTTGCACGGCATCACCCTTCGTGCTTTTACTCTCATCCTCACCAAATAATCAAATAAAAGTGCACGGCATCACCCTTCATGCTTTTACTCTCATCATCAACAAATAAGCAATTAAAAGTGCACGGCATCACCTTTCGTGCTTTTACCCTCATCCTCACATCCATGGCATGGCACGATCCTTCGTGCATGGTTTAAATAACAACGGCACAGAATGTTCCTTCGTGCATAAATAATAAACATGGCACAGAATGATCCTTCGTGCGAACATAAGTAAAAATGGAACGGCATCACCCTTCGTGCATTATCACTCTTCCTCACCCAAGTAACAATCACAGTCAAGGGAAAAGAATGAAACAAGTAATATGAACCGTCCCGGCAAGGGAAACAAGAATAATAAGCATATCCCGGCAAAGGAACAACAACAACAACACAATAAGGTCCCGACAAGGGAAACAATAATCAACCTTCACAACCCGGCAAGGGCTCAAGAACATGACTTAAGAACATCCCACATTAACTCATAACATACGTCAACAAATGACTTACGGTCGTGCTAGACACCAGTGTATAGATGCTCTGCACCACAACCTATACACCGCACTCGATCACATAGCAATCAACACATTTAATCCTATTCCCTCAAGCTAGGATAGATCAAACACTTACCTCAAAGCCTTGAAGTCCAATTAATATTCAACTATCGCTTTACCTCGAAATGCAAACTTCAACTAGCTCGAATCTAATCACAATTGGTTCAATTACTTTAATAAATACTATATAAATTGGTTTGGATGCATAAAAATGGTTTGCAAAAAGTTTTACCCAAAATTTCCCAAAACGCCCCCGGTCCTATGTGGTCGAAACTTGGGGCTCAGACCAAAATCCGATTACCCATTCCCTCACGAGTTCAATTATATGATTTGTTTCAAAATCGGACCTCAAATCGAGGTCCAATTTACCAATTTATGAAAAACCTAGGTTCTACCCAAAAACAACAATTTCAACCATAAAAACCCTTGATTTCTCATGGAAAACATGTTTAATGATGTTAGGAATTGAAAGAGTTAAGTAAAAATTGACTACAAGTGATTTGAAGTGATATTGCTCTTGGAAAATCGTTTGCGGTGTTTTGGTTTTGAAAGAATTGTGAAAAGGGGGTTTTAAATCGTTTAAGTATCAAATTGCACAGCTATGGATATGGGAATTGAGAACATGACAGGTCTGTGCTGCGGAACTCGCATTTGCGAACGGAGCCCAATAGAGGGCAGCCTCGCATTTGCGAGATTTTGATCGCATTTGCGAACATAAGGATTTCCTGGGCAACATCGCATTTGCGAGGTATAGTTTGTATTTGTGAACCAAGGCCTTTCCTGGGCCTCTTCGCATTTGCGAAGTTTTGTTCCCTTTTGCGAACTAAGTTTGTTTCTGGGAGCTCTCGCAATTGCGAGTAATTCTTCGAAACTGCAAAGATATCAGCTGGGGGAAAATACCAACTCTGTTATTTTTCAAAATCTGCTCTAACGGTCTATCAAATCTTTACCCGAGCCCTCGGGCTCCAAACCAAACATGCAAACAACCTTATAAATATGCCACGAACTTGCTCGCGCGATCAAATCGCCACTATAACATCGTTTTCATATAATTAAGCCTCAAATTCATGATTTCTTCTTTTAAACTTCATAAACTTTCAAATTTGGAACTCATGGTTCAAAACACATCAAATACGTTCAAATACCTTCAAACTTTGCAGGAAGTACTTAAACAATATATAAGAGTTGTATCGGGCGTCGGAACCAAAATACGAGCCCGATACCATGGTCTTTTAATCAACTTTCACGTCCATTTTCATTAATTATTTTAGCAAAAAAATTTAACAGAAAAAATCATATCTTGGGCTCTAGGCCTCATAATTCAACTCCGGATGCATGCCCTAGTCTCATATTTTCCTACGGACCTTCTGGGACCGTCCGATCTGGGGTCCGGGTCTGTTTACCAAAAATGTTGACCGAAGTCAACTATATCAATATTAATATCAAATGTCTTCAAATTTTCCATAGAATTCACATATTCTAACATAGAACTTTTTCGGCTACGTGCCCGGACAACGCACGTAATTCGAGGCAAAATAAAATAAGGTTTTCAAGGCCTCGAAAATGCAGAACAGATGAGGAAAACAGGTGATGACCCTTTGAGTCGTCACATACCTACAAACTGGGTAAATATTTGGACACAACATGCTTCCTCTGAAATGTACGTTTCACATTTTTGATACATATTTTTGTTCAAAACAGTACTAAATCATCCACTTAAATATAATTTGTATGCATTGTTGTTCAACTTTCATACTATAAGTAATGAATAAAAGTAAAACAAATAACTAACACTCTATAATTTTTCTACAATTTCTGCAATATAATGTATGTTATGTCTTCTTCTTCTTCTTCTTCTTCTTCTTCTTCTTCTTCTTCTTCTTCTTCTATGTTATGTCTTCTTCTTCTTCTTCTTCTTCTTCTTCTTCTTCTTCTTCTTCTTCTTCTTCTATGTTATGTCTTCTTCTTCTTCTTCTTCTTCTTCTTCTTCTTCTTCTTCTTCCTCTTCCTCTTCTTCTTCCTCTTCTTCTTCCTCTTCTTCCTCCTCTTCTTCTTCCTCTTCTTCCTCTTCTTCTTCTTCTTCTTCTTCTTCTTCTTCTTCTTCTTCTTCTTCTTCTTCCTTCTTCTTCTTCTTCTTCTTCTTCTTCTTCTTCTTCTTCTTCTTCTTCTTCTTCTTCTTCTTCTTCTTCTTCTTCTTCTTCTTCTTCTTCTTCTTCTTCTTCTTCTTCTTCTTCTTCTTCTTCTTCTTCTTCTTCTTCTTCTTCTTCTTCTTCTTCTTCTTCTTCTTCTTCTTCTTCTTCTTCTTCTTCTTCTTCTTCTTCTTCTTCTTCTTCTTCTTCTTCTTCTTCTTCTTCTTCTTCTTCTTCTTCTTCTTCTTCTTCTTCTTCTTCTTCTTCTTCTTCTTCTTCTTCTTCTTCTTCTTCTTCTTCTTCTTCTTCTTCTTCTTCTTCTTCTTCTTCTTCTTCTTCTTCTTCTTCTTCTTCTTCTTCTTCTTCTTCTTCTTCTTCTTCTTCTTCTTCTTCGAGTTTCAATCCGAAATTCAGCCAAACCAAGTCTAATATTCACCAAAAAATCCGTGCATCACAATATTCCCACCTTATTCCGCCACATGAACAACCCACATATAGGTATATAATATATCCCGCCTTAATACGCCTCATGTGCAAAAACATCAATAGCAACAACAACATGGCAAATACCTTATGTAAATCCACAACAACTACATGGAAGAGACCTCGTGCATCATGGTACGAACAGCCACACAGTAATAATAGCATCCCAGTAAGGGAAAGTCAACAACAAAAACACAAACGTCCCAGCAAGAGATTCAACAATAACTAATAAAGTCGTGGAACACCAACAAAAAACACAATAACCTCAATGACAATTGAGACGTAACAAACACATAACAACTACACTGATACCTCAACAGTTGGACATATAATATAATTGCACAAGGTTCAGATAAACTTCCAATCAAGGAGTATTCAATAGTAAGGAAGTTAACATGAATCAAACAATTTCCATTTAAGAATTATCATTTAATTATGAGATATCTATCTTCCTTCCAATTAAGACCGATTAATTATATGTGATATAACATTTATGATTTCCAATTAAAGGCGAGTAGTTAGGGCAGACATTATGAATATAGATAGGTACTTGTCCTTAGTTAAATCACGTAAAGGCCCATTTAACAACAAAAATAAATCAAGAAGAGCAACAAATATCAAGCAAGACATGTAGAGGTAAAACTAATAACACGGAACTCAATCGTATCAATATTATCTTTCAACTCTGTAAATTTCACAAGTCTAGGAGGTTAAAAGAGATAATTTACAAAAAATAAATTCGAGCACACACTCGTCACCTCGCGTACACGGACTACAATCAACATAGAAGACTCAATCCTAAGGGGAAGTCCCCCACACAAGGTTAGGCAAGATACTTACCTCAAAATCGGCTAAAATCAACAAGCAACCACGTTCTTGCAACAAGTACTTGACTCCAAATGGCCCAAATCTATTTAATTAAATCATACATTGTAATTAATATCACAAGCAACTGATTCTATAATTAAATTCAAAGCTAAAGCGCGAATAGGTAAAATAACCAAAACGACCATCGGGACAACATCTCGGAACCGGATGAATTTAATATTTTCAGAACCCTCGTACTCTCACGAGTCTAACCATATAATAATATCTCAAATCTGAGATCAAACACTCCCTCAAAACCCAACAACTCGGCCTATGAAGTTTTACCCTTTTTCTTTCAAAGGATGAAATTAAGAGGAGATTCATGGAAATTGATCAAAATCAAGTGAGAACCATTTACCCAAGTTGCCCAGGTGAAAATCCCTTCAAAAAATGCCAAGAGCCTAGCTCCAGAAGTCAAAATGTGAATAAATAGTGAAACCCTCGAGTTTGGGAATTAAATCTGTCTGCCTAGTGATTTGTTCTATGCGATCGCAAGAGGAGGAATGTGATCGCATAGAGTAAAATTAGAAGGCCAAGAAATAAGCCTATGCGATCGCAAGATGTGTATTGCGATCACAGAAGAGAGAAATATATAACTATGCGATCGCGGATGAGGCTATGCGATCATATAGAAGTAATTGGGACTCTCTGGAAATATACTATACAATTGCGAAGGTGGTGATGCAATCGCATAGAAGGAATTGATGCTGCCCAAATTTTTCCTATGCGATCGCGAGAGAAGCAATGCGATCGCATAGAAGGAAAAACCAGATATCAAATAGCTGTTCAAAAAGGCGGAAAAAGAATCTGTAGCCCATCCGAAAGACACCCGAGGCCCCCGGAACCCCATCTAATCACACACACAAGTCATATAACCTAACACGGACTCGCTCGAAGCATCAAATCACATAACACAACATCGAAACGACGAATTGAAACAAAAAGCATGCTTATGAACTGCCAAATCTTCAAATAACGAACCTCATGCAGAAACCTTATCAATTCAACTCGGAATGACTCCAAATCTTGCAGACAAGTCCAAAATGACATAACAGAGCTACAAAAACCTCCTGAATTCAATTCCAACCCTCAGATCAAAAACTCATTATCGGATCGGAAACTTCAAAAATTCAAACTTTGGCATTTCAAGCCTAAATAAGCTACGAACGCCCAAAATTCATTCCGAACATGCTCCCAACCCCAAAGTCACCTAGCGGAGCTAAAAGAACCATCAGATTTCCATTCCAAGGTTGTTTTCACACTGTTCCAAACACATGCCATTTTTCAACTCTTAAGCTCCCATCTAGGGACTAAGTGTCCCAAGACACTCCCGATCCTAAAACCGAATATCCCGGCAAATCAAAATAGCAGAAACGAACTCATGGGAAGCAGTTAATAGAGGATCAGGGCGTAAATTCTTAAAACGGCCGGTCGGATGATGAGTTGGTATTTTACCATCTCATCTTGTCTTTAAATCAATACTTTTGCTATGTTTCAGCAATAAAATTGTGTATTTGATACTATTTACTTGTATTTAACAGGTCGTATGTGATTTAGAAGTAATAGTGAGGAAACCAAGTGAAAACAAGTCAAAAGGAGTCAGAAAGAGAGAAAATCTGGGCAATGGCCTCAGTTGTCGCAAATGCGAAGAGAACCTTCGCATTTGCGAAGTGAGCAGAAAATGGGAAGCATCGCAAATGCGATGATCAACTTCGCAAATGCGAAGTCAGAAGGAAAAGAGAGGCATCGCAAATGTGAAGGTCAACTTCGCAAATGCAAAGTCAACTGAAGAAGTCAATGTTCGCAAATGCGACGAATACTTCGCAAATATGAACCTGGGCAGTCTGGGCATGGGTCGCAATTACGACCATATGTTCGCAATTGCGAAGGTCGGGCTTCAGTTCTGGGCAATATTGGAAATTTCACAAATCTGGACCCCAAATCATTTTTATACTCGTCCAAACAGACACGGGAAGCATCTCTCTTCATCTCTCAGCATCTCTCATTATTTTCATCACTTTTGGAACATCTTTTTACTCTTTGGCTTAGAGAGAACAAGTTTGGAGGCTAGGGTTTTGCACACACACTTGGGTCTTGAAGATTAAAGCTTGTGGTTAAGGATTTCTTACCCATTTATGTTTATTTCTTCATTTCCTTGCTTTGTATTGTATATCTAAGTGTGTAGTATTTATTTCCAACACTTGAATCTTGTTTATCGGAATATACATATTTAAAGTGTGGATTAAATACCTTGTTGTGCTTATGTATTGAATGAGTTTTATATATTTATGAAGTGAGTTATTGTTACTTTAATTATTCTTGTTCTTTAATGTTTCCAAAGGGATTAGCTAACCCTAGGACTCGCCCATTAACTCCGAACTAATCTTGGTAAAGGTAATTTGGCGTTGGAAAAAATTAATTAACAAGAACTTGAGGCGTTAACCCTCACTTTATAGATTCGACCTAGGGATAGGATTGAACTACTTGTAGCCTAACGGGTGTGCTTAATCTTCTAATTGTGATTAGGGATAATTCAATTAGGAAGTCTTGTTAGTCTTCGTAAGAAGCTAATTAAGAATTATTATCCGTGGCTAATTAACATAAACTCGCTCATAGTTGTAAAAGAATAAAATACATTGGATCGTTACTTGAGTGTAATTCCCGATGCATTCATACTTGTAGCCATTTATCATTTTATTTGCTTTCTAGGTTATTTTACATTTTTGCATTTCGATATAAACATTTTCCAAAACCCAAAATTTTAAGTGTTTGGCTTAGCGCAACTAGCGATAATTTTATTGCATTCCTAATCGCCTACATATTGTTCTCTGTGTGATTCGACCCCAACTCATACTTGGGTTAATATATTGCGTACGACCGTGTCTATTGCTTTTTAGCGGCGGAATTGGACGTCACCAAAAATGGCGCCGTTGCCGGGGAACAATTTGGCGTAATTTAGGTTGTTTGAGAAGTAAGCGAAAGTGCTTTGGTCCAAACTTGTGAATATTTGTGTAATTATTGTTTCTTACCTTGGGTCTTTTTTTAGTGTTTGTTTCTTGTTTATTTTCTTAACTTTGAAAAAAATGGCATCATATAATAATAATTGGTCGGATGGTAGTTGTTCATATTTTGATGATCCTTGTCCTTATTGTGGAGGACCACACTCGTGGCAAAATTGTTTAAATTCTCCCGGGGGTGGATTGTGGGCACAATTCCAAACCCATGAGTGGAGTATTTGTGATAAGTGTGGTTTCCAAAATGGTCATTGGGATGATTGTGCTTATTTGTTATTCCCTCCCCCAAGCCCCTGCTATGATGGTTCTATTGGTTTTGATGAGGATTATAGGGTTATGGAGGTGGAAGAATTTGAGCATGGTCAAAATGGAGAGTTCAAGCTCATGTTGGAGTGTTTACTTGAAGAAGGAAACAAGGAAGAAAATGCCTTGGAACATCTTTTGGAGACTAGTCTCCAAAATGGTTTAGCACTTGAAAGGTTACACTCACAAATGGATGAAATGATCAAAGCCTCGGAAGTAAATGAAAACCAAGAATCCTTCTTCGACATTGAAAATAAAAATCCTTCCTTGGTAATTGATCAAAACCAAGAAGAATTCTCAAATTCCCAAAATGAGAGAATAATGCTCATGTTGGAGACCATTCTTGAAAATGAGGAGAAGCGCAACTTTGCACTCAAGGACTTGAAACAATTCATAAATTACAATGGTGAACACATCCGTACTTTGGAGGATCAAATGCAAATTTTGGTTGAGGCTCACTATGCCCAACAAATTTTATGTGTGGATGAAAGCCGAGAAGAGTCCAACTCCGAGGAAGAGAGTGAACGTTACTTTGAGGAGTCAAGAATTGAACATCCGCCAACCAACTCAATGAGTGTTGTTGATGCCGGCAAAAATATGGAATTGGAGTCAACCGGTGTGAATGCTAATGTGCTTGATGTTGACTCTAATCCGGGGGAAAAAGAGGATGTCAACATAGAAGAATTGCAAAGTGTAGGCTTAAAGTCACATTCCAAGCATTTTTCAACATTGGAATTGTGTGGTGACATGGGAGTTGAACCACATGAATCAATGAAGGAGTGCGAGGAGGAACAACTTTGGCCATACATTTTACAGTTTGAGGAGGCAAGAAATCAAAACAACATTCCTCACTTGAAAGCCAAGAAGTGCAAAATGAAAATTTTTAGCATTGGCTCGAACATCCAATTACCACCCCCCATCGCTCGTGGTCATAAGCTTGACTCCAAGCTGGGGGCCCAATTCATATTATCCAAGTGGCGAGAAAAGTGATAATGTTGTTTGTGTCGTGCCACGACATTAAATGCGGCGCTTGGTGGGAGGCAACCCATCGTTTTACAAAAATTTTGTCATTTTTGAAATTTTCTTTTTAGAATAGCTTAGAATATTATGTTGAACTAATCTGCCAAGTTTGAGAATTTTTGGAGTTGATTTGAGCAGGTCGGGATGACCCGGAGAGGCCAAACCAGTAGCTGTAGGAAAATGCAGTGCTAGTTTTCGCAATTGCGAAAAATAGTTCACATTTACGAACCTCAGCCACCGCAATTCCCATAAAAATTTTGCAATTGCGAACTATGCAGGAAAATTTGACCTTCGCAATTGCAAATTTTCTGTCGCAATTGCGACTTCAGAGGCTAAAAATTGGTCAACGAACCACTTTTGAAACATAATCGATTAAAACATTGTAAGGCTCCCAAGCTCATCTCTATCACCCTCATCACCGAACTTCCATCTTTTCTCACTCCTCATTGCAAATAATCAGGTATGGAAGCTTAATCTCACTGTTCCTTCTTCCTTTTCCTCATCTTCTCTCTAAATTCTCTTTTAATTTTCTTGTGGACAACCTAGGGTTCTATTGTGGCAGCCCCCCCCCCCCTTCCCCCAAAATGGTAAAAATGGTTTTCTTTAAAACTTGTAATTTCTGGGTGAGGCTTGGTTGAGAGTGTGCGCGTTTGTTGTTGTGAAGAAATTTGGGGAAGTCTGAGTACCCAAAATACTTGTCAAATAGAAGAATAGTTGTATGCTTTTGATGTGTTCGATGGAAGGCCCGAATGAAATTCTTGGCCAAACCATCTACATTTTTTATTCATGGTTGTTTATGAAGCTTAATACATGAGTTATGCTTGATTAATGATTGGGTCAAAAAATTAGCTGGAATTGAAAAATTCTAGGGTTTAAGCTATACTCTCTGATAAAGTGATTCTGGGACGATGGGTTCGCAATTACGGATAATTTTTCGCATTTGCGACTTCGCAATTGCGAGAAAGTGATCGCAATTGCAAAAACTCCTGCTTCAGCATACTTCGCAATTGCGAAGATTTTGTTTCAATTCCCATTCCTGCAGGCTTCGCAATTGCGAAGATTTTCTGGGAAATGCGATATCAGAGGGTGATTTTTGAAAATCTGGAAAACCTAAAAATATTTCTAAGTTTGAGTTTTGACTGTCCGATCATTCTTTTGGCATGTTTGCTTCATTTTGCACCATTCTTCATCGCCATGGCATGTTTTCACTTTTTTCACTTGTGACAAGTACTATAATTGAACAATGAGCGAAAATCCCGAAGGATCCTCAAGTGACAGCCCTGTGGATGAGGAGCAGGCATTTGATCAACATCGGTTTCTATCATTAGAATGCCAAGAAAGATACTATGCCGAGCTGATTTCGAAGAAGTTAATCCCGGAGAGTGGTATAGAGATGGAAAATGTCCAGGAACGCCTTCCAGAATTCCATCGAAGGCTGGTAGCAATGGGATGGAACTGTTTTGCTCCCGAACCTTGCCGTGCAAATGAACAATGGGTGAGGGAATTTTACGCAAATCTCCCGGCTATCAGGTTGAAGAAGCCACATATGAGAATTCGGGGCAAGGTGGTATGATTTGGAGCTGAAGATATCAATGCTTTCTATCACTTGCAAAACCATGACATGGGTCCATTCGGAGAGAAAGATTGTGCTTCGGGAGAATGGCTAGTGTCAAAACTGTGTCCGGGTGCAGATGTTCCATGGGCCACTGAAAAAAGAGGGATCACCTCAAAAGAATTCACCGCAGAGGCAAAGATATGGCTGGCCATTTTATGCAGTCGCATCTCCCCGGTGTCTAACATTTGGAACATCCCTGTTACTCGAGCTCAAATGATAGCTTGCATTCTTGATGACATCCAGCTCAATGTGGGCGAGATCTTCCTCAATAAACTGAGAGAGTACCGGCTTCAAAACATCCCTTCTTTGATATTTCCATCACTCATCACCGAGTTGTGCCAACTGGCTGGAGTAGAAGAAGCTCTAGGGGACAATTGGGTAGATCCAGGGAGGCCTATTCATCCTTTGAAGAAAAGATGAGAGGGTGGAGCAGTTAAGGGCAAGAAGAGGAAGATGGGCTCTTCCTCTCATATTGATCCGAGCAGTCAGCCGTCATCCTCTACAGCAGGACCATTTGATGTGCTTGGCGAGGAAATGCGAGTGATTCGCGAGCTAGTGGCTGGTCTTCCCCAAGGGCCTGTGGAAACATCTGAGGGACCTGCCTATGTCTCAAAGAAAGACTTCTAGAAATACATTGAAGATCAAAAGAAGCAGGGAGATCACCTCAAAGCACTGGAGAAAGCGTACACTGAGCTGGCCAAAAGGCATAGCACATTGAGTACCTCACTGGACACCTTGGAGAAGTCCTACACCCAAATGGTCAAAAGGGAGAAGAAGCGAGATAAATTCTTCACTCGCATGTGGAATGGTTTCAAGGGGCTATGGAAGGTCCTCAAGCCTCAGGACAGGCTACCATCGAGCAGGGCAGTGAAGGATGATGAGATTCCAGCTGAGTGGCCTTAGGAGGAAGGAGATGAGGAGGACTCAGACTCCGATAGCGAGGAGAGCGATTGATGCAGTATTCAAGGAGCACTTTCCTTCATTTTTACACTATCATATTCTGTTGCATAGGGGACAATGCAACATCTTTGGTTGAGGGTGGCTTCTTGTATAACTGTTGTTTTGGCTGATTGGTATAGTAGTTATTTTCATGTTGTTTCTAGTACATTCTCATGTCATGTGTTATATTAGTTTGTTTATATGTGTTTGTTTTTCATGTTGTTATTAGTAGATTTTCATGTGACATGTGATATTAGTATGTTTAGTTACTAAATTGTTATTAGCTTTTTAATATATTTTTTTTAGTAGTATGTTATATAATAGTGGCAATATCCTTGGTTTTCTTTATACCACGGTTCTTTTTCCAAGGATGCCATGTTCTTCTTGAACCGGGTAAATTTTTGTTGACTTTTCCCAATGATGGATAGATTGACAACTTTCTTAAGGGAATTAGCCTTGTAATTAGGAGTAGCTTTTGTTAAAATTAGAAAAATAAATGGTTTGGAGTTAGGATTTGTGTCCATTGGCCTAGTTGTGGCTTGCTTGGTACCAACATACTTAAACCTCGACATATGAAGTTTTAGTTGTTGAAAAAGAAAAATGATTGAAGTAAAGATGTCATGACTTTTAGACTCAACTTTTGGCCCTTTAATTCACTAAATAGCTTCCTTTATGCTATATGTGACCTCTTTGAGTCATTTGTTTCAATTGGATTTTGGATTTGTATTCCACTTGAGTTTTCATGTGCCATGTGTGGTGAGATTTATTTGTGAGTTCTTTTGTATTACTTGTGGTCTATAACTTGCCCGGAATGTGCTTCAAGGCGAAATCGTAGACTAACTTGGTTTGAAAAATGATATTAGGTCTTCCTTGGACCGCTAGCATGCCTTAAAAATTCCTACCCGTAAATATTTTCCCTAGTCAACCCATTTTGAGCCTTTAACCGTATTCTTTGGCAACCGTATTACAAGCTTAAATTCTTTGTTCTTAATTGATTTAGCTTTTGGCACCCTACCTCCCTAAGTACTTTGAAAGTATAAGCATAGGCTAAAAGCCTAAGTTTGGGGGGTGAAGGTTGGAAATTGGGATATGTAAGTTGTTTGAAAATGGTGGAAGGTAGAAGAAAAAAAGAGAAAAAAAAATCTCTCTCTAAATATATATATATATATAAAAGAAAAAAAAAATATATATATATATATATATATATAGAATAAAGTGATAAGAAATTGTGAAAAAGGGAAGACTAGGTGTGAAATGAAAAAGCGAAGAAAGGATGGAAAATACTTTTGAAGGAAGGAGGCTTTAATTGTAAATATTGTAGTGCTTTGGGAGGTTTTGAGTCACTTTAACCAAAATTTTGCCTTACCTTAACCAAAAGCCTAAACTACAACCCTTAAGTCCTAATTGATTTTGAACCAAATTATCTACATTAGTGGAAAATACATGAAGGGCAAGCCTATGGTACTACTTGTATGCATTTGAACATCTTTTTGAGAGAGAGTGAATTTTTTCCATTTGATATCCCATTTTTGTTTGAAATTAAGATTCATGAGTGTGGGATTCTCACTTAAATGTGAGGGCACATGAAATTTGGGTTGTGAATTTAATCCCATCTTCAATTGGAAAGAATGGCAAAAGAAAGTTGATTGTGATAGAGAGGCAAATTTTGAAGCTTTAGTGTCATGACTTGGTTGTTACCTTGATTTGCATTAGTGGTTGAGCACTTGAATTACAACGAAGTTTATGTGAAGTGCTTGATAATTCATATGCCTTGGAATAATTGTTGGTACCAATCGAAGTCATGCATTTGAGATTAAAGTAGACTTTCTTTTTGGCTGGGTATTACGGAGATGCATTGTTGACTTAACCGCTTGTGAAGAGATTTTGTTGCTTGTGTTGCTTGAGGACAAGCAATAGTTCAAGTTTGGGGGTGTGATGAGTTGGTATTTTACCATCTCATCTTGTCTTTAAATCAATACTTTTGCTATGTTTGAGCAATAAAATCGTGTATTTGATGCCATTTACTTCTATTTTACAGGTCGTTTGTGATTTAGAAGTAATAGTGAGGAAACCAAGTGAAAACAAGTCAAAAGGAGTCAAAAAGAGAGAAAATCTGGGCAATGGCCTCAGTTGTCGCAAATGCGAAGAGAACCTTTGCAATTGCGAAGTGAGCAGAAAAAGGGAAGCATCGCAAATGTGATGATCAACTTGGCAAATGCGAAGTCGGCAGGAAAAGAGAGGCATCGCAAATGCGAAGATCAACTTCGCAAATGCGACGTCAACTAAAGAAGTCAATGTTCGCAAATACGATGAATACTTCGCAAATGCGAACCTGGGCAGTCTGGGCATGGGTCGCAATTGCGACTATATGTTCGCAATTGGGAAGCTCGGGCTTCAGTTCTAGGAAATATTGGAATTTCACAAATATGGACCCCAAATCATTTTTATACTCGTCCAAACAGACACGGGAAGCATCTCTCTTTATCTCTCAGCATCTCTCATTATTTTCTTCACTTTTGGAACATGTTTGTGCTCTTTGGCTTAGAGAGAACAAGTTTGGAGGCTAGGGTTTTGCACACACACTTGGGTCTTGAAGATTAAAGCTTGTGGTTAAGGATTTCTTACCCATTTATGTTTATTTCTTCATTTCCTTGCTTTGTATTGTATATCTAAGTGTGTAGTATTTAATTCCAACACTTGAATCTTGTTTATGGGAATATTCATATTTAAAGTGTGGATTAAATAACTTGTCGTGCTTATGTATTGAATGATTTTTATATATTTATGAAGTAAGTTATTGTTACTTTAATTATTCTTGTTCTTTAATGTTTCCAAAGGGATTAGCTAACCCTAGGCCTCGCCCATTAACTCCGAACTAATCTTGGGAAAGGTACTTTGGGGTTGGGAAAGATTAATTAACAAGAACTTGAGGCGTTAACCCTCACTTTATAGATTCGACCTAGGGATAGGATTGAACTACTTGTAGCCTATCGGGTGTGCTTAATCTTCTAATTGTGATTAGGGATAATTCAATTAGTAGGTCTTGTTAGTCTTCGGAAGAAGCTAATGAAGAATTATTATCTATGGCTAATTAACATAAACTCGCTCATAGTTGTAAAATCATGAAATACATTAGATCGTTACTTGAGTGTAATTCCCGATGCATTCATACTTGTAGCCATTGATCATTTTATTTGGTTTCTAGGTTAGTTTACATTCGTGCATTCCTAGTCGCCTACATATTGTTCTCTGTGGGATTCGACCCCGACTCATAGTTGGGTTAATATATTGCGTATGACCGTGTCTATATCTTTTTAGTGGTGGAATTGGACGTCACCATCGGGTCATTACATCCTCCCACACTTAAACATTCGTTTGTCCTCGAACGAGCATAGAGAATACCTGAAGGCTTCAAATCACTAAATGCGCACTTCCAACGTAGACCCGCGGGTGATCCCACGTCACCCCAACCTACTCAAGCCCGATGACACCATCTCAACTGAAATTTAACCCTTCCAGCAATACCATTAAGCCATCAGTTTCATCCCAAGTCCGTATCCGGTACAAGTCTCACCCAGCTAATTCAACACAAGCCAACATATACAGGGTACAGCCACACAACATGACACACAACATATAGTCCCGCAATAACATTTTTGATAGCAATAAAAAGCCTAAGATCAAATCTGTATCGGCCATAAGCCTCATATTCAATAGGAACTCTTTTCCGCCACCCATAGCACTGGCGATGATACAACAACCACGAGAACCACCTGGCGAAACACCTGATTAACCAAATCTCAGCCAATATCAACCTGTACACCCCACAAACTAAAACTCAAGGAGCATAAAACAAAAATGAACGAATATGGGAAACAAAACACATAAGAGAACTAACAAACAATTAAACTAGCACAAAATTCTTATAAAACACAATTCTATAAGACATCCAACAAGAAGGAATAAAAACATATAGTGGTCTCATAAAATCTCATACCGGCATAAAACTCTCACCACGGTACACAGCCTGGTCTCAATATATCAAATCACATGAAATCACGGGGGTCTCGCCCTCAACACTGGAACACAAGTAGGGTACACATAAACCCATCTAGAAACTCAATTTCGTCTATGATTTACACATAGACTAGATCCCACACCAGTAGAGAATAAGAATCACAGCTTATAGCCAAGAATGCTTGGAAATTACATCAAGCCTACTGGAATCAGACAACTGGAAAAATACCACTAGCCTCATAACTCTCGACAACGGCTAGAACAGATGATAGACATGGCTATCACTCATTAAATCTCCAAACGGGATAACCACATATACAGAGTGCAAATCATGAAGCACTTCCAAAAATGAAACAACAAATAAGGAACTCACCCTAATAAGTAGAATTGTGATGAAATACAGATAGTGCCTTTCTATAACAAACTGAATTCGTACCTGGGTGACATTAGCTGGCGCATTGGCCTCAAACCCACTATATGAAACACATCAACAAGGCGGGCCTCCCCGTCTTGGGTGCCATTTCCCTGTCTGAATACCTCGCTACAACATATCAGTCTGAAGTCTGGGATAATCTCTCACCATGTGGCTAGTATCTCCACACTCAAAGCACCCTCTCTGCTAACGAGGCAGTAGAAACTGTGCGGTACGGGTCCTCCGAGACCCATGAACGCCTGAGTAACCACGCGAAGCCTGAAGCACGAATTGAACTGGCTGACCCGCAAAACCTCTACCATGACGTACCCTACCTCCAAAATAAGGAGCAGTATATCTCACCGACCCACGAGGCCTCCTCGCCTCCTCCAACTTTCCCCTCCTGATCTTGTCTGCTCTCTCCCTCATGACTTTGTCTGCCCTCTCTCTCATGACTCTGCCGGCCCTCTCTCTCTCTAGTGTAACGACCCGACCGGTCATTTTGAGCTCTGATGCGTCATTCAGCGGATTGAGGCCATGAACAGCTTCATCTCAGGTATATTGACTTGTGTGTATGGTCAGAATTAAAATTTAGGAAGTTTGGAGTCAAATCTAAATGGAAATTCTCATTTTGAAAGCTTAAAGTCGAAGAAATGAACTAGGATTGCAATTTTGAGTAAATGACCCTAGAATTGGGATCTAAAAGTTCCAGCATGCTCGTATGATGATTTTGAACTTGGGAGTATGTCCGGATTTGGTTTTTGATAACCCGTGAGCATTTCAGCGTATATGGTGGAAGTTAGTATTTTAGAAGAATTTAATAAATTTGGGTTGGAAGGCATTTTAGAGTTATAGATGTCCATTTGGGATTCCGAGTCTGGGAATAGATCCGTATGGTGATTTTAGAATTGGGAACGCGGTCGGAAGTTAATTCGGATGTCCGGAGGTCATTTTGAAGTCATTTGGCTAAATATGGGAATTTGAAGGTTTTTGAGAAAATTCGACCGGAAGTGAAAATTTGATATAGGGGTCGGAATGTGATTCCGAAAGTTGGTACGAGTCCGTAATGTCGAATGTGACTTGTGTGCAAACTTTGAGTCAATTCGGATCGATTTTGGTAGGAAATGGGACAATTACATTCTTTAAGGAAAGCTTAAGTTGGAAAAGTCAACCCAACATTGACTTATGAGTTAGAGGGTTCGGAACTGAATTCCGATGATTCGGTTAGTGTCGAGTGATGATTTAAAACTTAGGAGCACAATCGGAAGTAATTTTGGAGGTCCGGTAAAGAAGTTAGCCTATTTTGGCGAAGTTGGAATTTTGGCGGAATCCGATCGATAGGTGATATTTTGATCCGGGAGTCGGAATGGAATTTCGACAGTTGCAGTAGCTTCGTTAGGTGATTTTGGATATATCTGCAAATTTTAAGTCATTCGGACATTGTTTGGTCGGGTTTTTGATCGAATGTGAATTTTAAAAGTTTAAGTGTAAGTTTGAATCAAATTCTAGAATTTTGGTGATTTTTGATGTTTAAGGTAGTGTTTTTACGATCGGAGCGAGTTTTAATGAAGCATTACGTTATTTTTTGTTTTTGTTTGTGGTCCCGAGGGTCTCGGGTGTGTTTCGGATGCCCAACGGGTCATTTTTGGAAGATTTTTGTCGTTTTGAGCATAAATGTAATGATCCAAAGGTCTATTTTTAGTTCTAGAGATCCAAATTTGATTTCGAGAATTTAAATAATGAATTATAGGACTGATCCGGAAATTTTCGTTTAATTTCATCAAGTCGCGATTGGGTTTTTGACGCGAAATGTGATTTAATTGTTTAACGAGCAAAATTGATGTTGCACTAAGCAAATGAGATCCAAATTCAGTTTTGTTTGAACCACTGGATTTGTATCAAAATTTCGGAGCCATAGGAAAAAGAATCGTCAAATTCCGACTTCGTATGACGGAGTTAAATCCATTTTAGTAAAAATAAAAGAGTGTTGGTGCATCAGGTCTGGTGTGGCACTTTTAGCGACCAGATTTGGGTCTTTAGCGACCAGATTTGGGTCTTTAGCTACCAGATTTGCTAATAAAAAGCTGCTGCGTTTCTGCTCATTATTTTTACTTATTTTCTTGCGAAATAACACGGTTTGGGGCGATTTTGAGCAAGAAATCATGGGAAATCTTGAGGTAAGTAACTTGTGATTATTACTACTCCATAATATTGAATTATCATCGAATAATCCGACTAGATTACATGTTTTTGAGGTGTTAATTGGGGATTTTGGACCTAGGGAGTTGAAAATAAAATTTGAAGATTTGAGGGGTCATTTGAACTCCGATTTTGGTAAAGTTTATATGCACAAACTCGTGGTGAGACGAGGATCGCGTTGGTACTAATTTTGGAGCAGCGAGCCCGGGGTCGGGTTTTACCAACTTGGTGTATTATCGCGTATTCCGTATAAATTGAATTGGGTTATGTTTCTTTGACCCGTATTTGATATAATTGTTGTGGTTTGACTAGATTCTACACACGAGGCGGAAAATTCAAAAGGAAAAGGCATCGCGGACGAGTCTTCGACCGACTAGAGGTGAGTAGTTTGTATATATGGTAGCCTGAGGGTTCGAAACCCCGACTTAGCATATTGTGACGCTAGTAGGGCATGGCTCGCACCCCGTGGCAGGTGCGGGATTGATTGTGACTGGGGATTGAGACTTAGTCCATCCCGAATGAGTATAATATGATATTTGTGGTTGAAAAACACTGTGTTTGATATAATTGTGGGCCGTAAGCCGTATTTTGGGGCCTTGTGCCGACCTGTAGTATCCCTAGGGGATAGTTATGTGATAGCTATATTTTCCTAATCGCTAATCTCAGTCCTGGTTTGAAGTATTGAAATGCTAAGTCACCTGTTTTGGAAAATTAAATAAGAATTAAAGTATTTTCATAATTAAATGAATTGGAACCTGGAAATAAATAATTTGAGCTGTTGTGTAGCTTATATGCTTGTTGTGGACTAAAGATGGATCGGGCTGCATGCCGCAGCAGTTGATATGAAGATTGGGCTGCACGCCGCAGCGGTATTGTGCTTGGGCTGTAGGAGCCCCTCCAGAGTCTGTACACACCCCCAGTGAGCGCCGTCGACGTTAAATGGATCGGGCTACACGCCGTAGTGATTATGTGCATTGCATTGCATTCTTTGTCTGTGGATTATCTGTGATAGTGGTAATGTACTGTTGTTGTCGCTAGTTCGTAGGAGGAATCGGACTGTAATTTAGCTTCATTTTGTGGTATTTTGTGGATTTCTTACTTTCAGCTACTTGTATATATTTATTTCTCACTGAGTACTTAGTACTCACCCCTACTCTCTGCACCTTTCTATGCAGATTCAGGTACACAGGAGGGATAGACGAGCACTCCAGCTTTTATTAGTATTTATCCGAGTTGCTGAGGTAGCTGCTAGCGTTCGAAGGACCTGACTTCTCTTCTTATTCCAGTTTTCCTTTGTATATACATTATTCAGACTTGAGTATTTGGTTTAGATAATGTTATCCGATCGTGTTTAGAGGCTCTAGACTCGTGACCCTAGATCTTTGTTGTGACTATTCAGTTTAGCTTTATTGTTGAAAATAATATTCAGGTAATTGATTTGAGCTTCATGCTCGGGATGAGAGTGTAAATGGTCGGGCTTGCCTAGCAGGTGTGTTGGGCGCCATCACGACCGGGATTGGGGTCGTGACAAATTGGTATCAGAGCCTAGGTTACTAGGCTTCATGAGTCTTGAGCTGGTTGGTAGAGTCTTGTGGATCAGTACGGGGATGCCTGTACTTATCCTCGGGAGGCTGGAAACCTTTAGGAAACACTTCACATTTCTTGGAATTCTTATCTTGCGTACTTGATTCAGCTTGAGATATAATTCTTGGAAATTCCTTCCATACGCCTGTACGCGCACTCGAACGCTCAGTAATATAATTGCCTTGATGGCTTGTGATTCCCTGGTCGAGGGGCGAGATATAATCTCTGTGAGTTCATATTGGGACAGTCGGGGGACTTGATGAGGCCAGATCTTTGTCTATGACATGAGCACCACAGTGCTGATTTTACAAACTGGTATTATGAAATTTCATGTGATTAATATTGTTCCTAACTGTGGGAATGGCACCTTAATAATGTACGAGCTGTCAGGTGTTAGATCCTTATTGTAATGTGTTGTGTAGCCCCGAGCTATGGGCGTGGTGAATATTTATCATATCTCTTAGTTGGAAGGTAAAGTGCCTTACGTGTAGTAAAACGAGTTTAGACTCGGGAAGACTAAAGTGATTATGCTATGTATATCCTGGTGGAAGGTGTTGTACTTGAAATACTAGATTGATGCAAATTAGGTAGGTGGATTCGGATGTGTAATTGAAAGGTATTTGATATGTGTTATGATGCGAGCAGGTGTAGCGCAGGTTCAGGTATAAATTGTGATAACATGATTCGTATAGTATTGAGATTTAATGTTGTTGAAATAAATTGTGATGTCTTGTTGAGTTGTGGATGTATTGTTAGAATGGTTTGGTGATTCTCTGGCAGGTGGATAGGCCAATTTACAAAAGGAAACTCTGTCGAAAATTTTGAAAAATTTGGGACTTAGAAAAGATGTTTGTCACCTAAAGAGAGTAGGCTTAACTGTGGTGTATGTATAAATGCAAAAATTGCAGAAAGGTTAAGGTCTCTGATGATTTGAGTCTTTGTCAAGCTTGTAAATGACTTGAGTTGAATCTTACCATAACATTGTGGCATCATTTGAGTAAAGAATGCTATGAGCGGCTAAAAGTGCTTTGATGTATGGCTCTGAGCCAAGTCGGAGAGGTTGTTATTGATTAACTAATTGCACTGTTGTGTGCTATGTTGGTTCTGTCTCTAAGTATGTTGGGAAAATTCTGATAAAGGTTATGGTGCTTCGTAGATATGAAGAAATAATAGGATGGTTTGAACTGCTGTTGGTAAGAATGTTCGGTGTATAGGAAGAAAAGATAGTTAAATGCATTTGTATGTAATCATGTTCTGCGGTGCCAGAGTTATAATAGGGCACGAGTGGTCCTGTCTAATAAGACAGTTGAATTATAATTGAATAAGCATGAATGACGCCCGAGAATGGCATTGTGGTGTTCAAGACTTTGCTTGTAATGGAAAGGTGTTTTAAGATTATGTATGTGGCTAAAGAAGGTGGTTTCGTTAGAAGGAATCAAGACTTGTGTATGTTATGTGAATGAGGGGGTTCTATGTATCTGTGTTGGGGAGTAATGATAACGAATTCCAAATCGCAGGAAGTTCTTAAAAACAAAGTATTGCACAATGTGGTACTTCTAGGAAACATTGAGAGAGTATTCAGCGGCCTGTGAGCCTTAGACCGTGTAGTCTTGTGTATGAGTCTCGTGTGGTAACATGAGTTGAGATATTGTAGTGCTACAGTAAAGAGAATATTAAATTTAAGATGAATCAGAAAGGAAATTTGGTAAACGGAGCAACTTGTTAATAAACCAGAATGGTATGATACGGATACGATTGACTCCTGGTATGTGTTCGAAGTACTAAGTCTTGCAGATATGGTGCAACAAAGCTCTTGAGTGCTGGCAGTTGCATAGCTCTATGTGGGTAAAAGGACTCAGTCCTGGCAGTTAAACTTATGCAATGAATTGGAAGAAAGAGTTTGCGATGTGTTATGTATTCGTATGGGGAAGTGTGGAATCAGGCATAGCGATTCATGTGCTATATACGTGCTGGAGACTAGAAGTTCTCATAACCCGCCTACGTAGTGGTGATATATCATGTGTATCGGCTCTGTTTAGCGATTATTGAAAATTGGAAGCCCAAGCGGCTCTCTCTTTACTTGATATGATGAATTTGAATAATGATATACGATTGCAGATTGGTTGTCATAAGTCAGGTTGTCTAGACTAATGTGATATGGACTATGTCAGAAAATGCCACAAGCTGCGTAGCAGAGTGTATCAGATTATGCTCCAGCAAGGTAGATGTACCCTAGGGCCAGCGGAAGGCTGGTAGGTATTGCTTTGTCAGTTGGGCCTTTGTGGCGGATGTCACTATAGAGGTATCTACCATTGATTCAGTTCCGGTATTGAGGAACATTGTCAGATGTGTTTCATGTGGCCAAGCTTGAGGCTATATATATTTTTGTTGTAATGAGCAACTTGACTCGATATGCATTTCCTCTTGCGAGATTTATGCGTGGATCGGGTGGCACGCCGCCACAGGTATGGTATCTGGATCGGGTGGCACACCGCCAATGGTATATTATTAGAACGGGTTGTGCGCCACAACAGTGTGATGTGGAAAATATAATTTCCTATAAGTTACTTTGTATACAATACTTCCTAGCTTCTAAGGAATAGTTTGTATTGGGTACCGCTCGGGGAATAGCACATCGGTTGTATCCATTCAGGATTTGATAGCATATATTAAATGTATCACCGTGGGTGTGATTGATTGCTTGAGTTTAGACCTAAATATGTGCGTGGCTGACCGTTTTGAGCATGGTGACTTGAGGTGCTCCATGAGTAATAGTGCTTGGATAGAATCGTGAGTCGTGGCAAGGCCACGTGATGTTATGACATTCAAGGAGGATTGAAGTACTCAAATTCTATGATGTGAGACGAGATCTCAGTTTTGTGTTGTGATGGAATTGAAGAATTTGAATTACAGCTCTTTTGTGTGAGTAAGTTGTCATGATTCGAGTGTGTTCAGATCATTTCTTATTGGAGCCTGTGTTTTGCTCGTCGTGGCTTAGGCCGATGAGGAGGTGTCATATTACAAATGTGGTATGTTATAATCGAAATGATCGTTGGAGTCATTAATGAGTGCAAACATACGTGATTTCAGCTAGATAGAAAGGTAATATGGAGGTTTGGCTCCAAAATTCGTTGTAATATCAGTCAAAAGAGAAATGGCTTCATAAATGGTTGATTTGAGGAATTGTTATGGTTTAGCCCATGTTTTATTTATCGTTGGCAGTATATGAAAGTGTTGGAATAAGACTTCAACTAATTAGAGGTTTCCATCAGTATTTGGGTATTGTAGGCAACTGCAATAAATAAAGAATGTTATTGTGGTCATATGAGTAAAGTGATGCGAAGTGTAAATTCAACAAAGTTATGCATTAACGTTTGGGTACAACGTGTGGAGATTGATATGGTGGTCGATTGATGGAAACAGACTTGGCAGGAATTTCAGGGTGTTAGAATTTGGCCTAATGACTTATTCGCTTGAATAAAGAATTATATCTACAGAACTATATAGGTAATATGCTCAACTAAGTAGTGGTAGCACGGGAAGGTGCATGATGTGTTAAACAAGTTATTTGAGACAACATCATTGTAGTTCTTATCACGTTCGAGGACGAACGTATGTTTAAGTGGGGGAGATTGTAACGACCCAACCGGTCGTTTTGAGCTCCGATGCGTCATTCAGCAGATTGAGGCCATGAACAGCTTCATCTCAAGTATATTGACTTGTGTGTATGGTCAGAATTAAAATTCAGGAAGTTTGGAGACAAATCTAAATGGAAATTCTCATTTTGAAAGCTTAAAGTTGAAGAAATGAACTAGGATTGGAATTTTGAGTAAATAACCTCGGAATTGGGATCTAAAAGTTCCAGCATGCTCGTATGATGATTTTGAACACGGGCGTATGTCTGAATTTGGTTTTTGATAACCCGTGAGCATTTTGGCGTATATGGTGGAAGTTAGCATTTTAGAAAAATTTCATAAATTTGGGTTGGAAAGCATTTTAGAGTTATAGATGTCCATTTGGGATTCCGAGTCTGGGAATAGATCCGTATGGTGATTTTAGAGTTAGGAACGCGATCGGAAGTGAATTCGGATGTCCGGAGGTCATTTTGAAGTCATTTGGCTAAATATTGGAATTTGAAGGTTTATGAGAAAATTCGACCGGAAGTGAAAATTTGATATCGGGGTTGGAATGTGATTCTAAAAGTTTGTGCAAGTCCGTAATGTCGAATGTGACTTCTGTGCTAACTTTGAGTCAATTCGGATCGATTTTGGTAGGAAATGTGACAATTAATTTCTTTAAGGAAAGCTTAAGTTGGAAAAGTCAACCCAACGTTGACTTATGAGTTAGAGGGCTCGGAACTGAATTCCGATGATTCGGTTAGTGTTGAGGGATGATTTAAGACTTAGGAGCGCAATCAGAAGTAATTTTAGAGGTTCGGTGAAGAAGTTAGCCTATTTTGGCGACGTTGGAATTTTGGCGAAATTCGATCGATAGGTGATATTTTGATCCGGGAGTCAGAATGAAATTCCAACAGTTGCAGTAGCTTAGTTAGATGATTTTGGATATGTCTGCAAATTTTCAGGTCATTCGGACATTGTTTGGTTGGGTTTTTGATCGAATGTGAATTTTGAAAGTTTAAGTGTAAGTTTGTATCGAATTCTAGGATTTTGGTGATTTTTGATGTTTAAGGTAGCATTTTTATGATCCGAGCAAGTTTTAATGAAGCATTAGGTTGATTTAGTTTGGTTGTGGTCCCGAGGGTCTCGGGTGTGTTTCGGATGCCCAATGGGTCATTTTTGGAAGATTTTTGCCGTTTTGAGCATAAATGTAATGATCCAAAGGTCTATTTTTAGTTCTAGAGATCCAAATTTGATTTCGAGACTTCGATAATTTAAATAATGAATTATAGGACTGATCAGGAAATTTTGGTTTAATTTCATCGAGGCACGATTGGGTTTTTGACGTGAAATATGATTTAATTGTGTAACGAGCGAAATTGATGTTGCACTGAGCAAACAAGATCCAAATTCAGTTTTGTTTGAACCACTGGATCCGTACCAAAATTTCGGAGCCATAGGAAAAAGAATCGTTAAATTCCGAGTTCGTATGACGGAGTTAAAGCCATTTTTGTGAAAATAAAAGAGTGCTAGTGCATTAGGTCTGATGTGGCACTTATAGCGACCAGATTTGGATCTTTAGACACCAAATTTGTGTCTTTAGCGACCAGATTTGCTAATAAAAAGCTGCTGCGTTTCTGCTCGTCATTTTTACTTATTTTCTTGCGAAATAACACGGTTTGGGGCGATTTTGAGCAAGAAATCATGGAAAATCTTGGGGTAAGCCACTTGTGATTATTACTACTCCATAATATTGAATTATCATCGAATAATCCGACTAGATTACATGTTTTTGAGGTGTAAATTGGGGAATTTGGACCTAGGGATTTGAAAATAATATTTGAAGATTTGAGGGGCCATTTGAACTCCGATTATTGTAAACTTTATATGCACGGACTCGTGTCTATATGGGGATCGTGTTGGTACTAATTTCAGAATTTTTTGAGCAGCGGGCCCGGGGTCAGGTTTTACCAACTTGGTGTATTATCGCATATTTCGTATAAATTGAATTGGGTTATGTTTCTTTGACCCGTATTTGATATAATTGTTGTGGTTTCACTAGATTCTACACACGAAGCAGAAAATTCAAAAGGAAAAGGCATCGCGGACGAGTCTTCAACCGGCTAGAGGTGAGTAGTTTGTATATATGGTAGCATGAGGGTTCGAAACCCCGGCTTAGCACATTGTGACGCTAGTAGCGCGTGGCTCGCACCCTGTGGCAGGTGCGGGATTGATTGTGACTGGGGATTGAGACTTAGTCCATCCCGAATGAGTATAATATGATATTTGTGGTTGAAAAATACAGTGTTTGATATAATTGTGGGCCGTAAGCCGTGTTTTGGGGCCTTGTGCCGACCTGTAGTATCCCTAGGGTATAGTTATATATGTGATAACTATACTTGCTTAATCACTGATCTCAGTCCTGGTTTGAAATTACCGTATTGAAATGCTAAGTCACCTATTTCGAAAAATTAAATAAGAATTAAAGTATTTTCATAATTAAATGAATTGGAACATGAAAATAAATAATTTGAGTTGTTGTGTGGCTTATATGCTTGTTATGGACTGAGGATGGATCGGGCTGCACGCCGCAGCGGTTTATATGAGGATCGGGCTGCACGCCGCAGCGGTATTGCGCTTGGGCTGTAGGAGCCCTTCCGGAGTCTGTACATACCCCTAGTAAGCGTCGTCGACGTTAAATGGATCGGGCTACACGACGTAGCGGTTATGTGCATTGCATTGCATTCTTTGTCTGTGGATTATCTGTGATAGTGGTAATGTACTGTTGTTATTGCTAGTTCGTAAGAGGATCGGACTGTAGTTTAGCTTCATTTTGTGGTATTCTATGGATTTCTTACTTTCGGCTACTTGTATATATTTATTACTCACCGAGTACTTAGTACTCACCCCTACTCTCTGCACCTTTGTGTGCAGATTCAGGTACACAGGAGGGATAGACGAGCACTCCTGCTTTTATCAGTATTTATCCGAGTTGCTGAGGTAGCTGCTGGCGTTCGCAGAACCTGGCTTTTCTTCTTATTCAAGTTTTCCTTTGTATATACATTATTCCGACTTGAGTATTTGGTTTAGATAATGTTATCCGATCATGTTTAGAGGCTATGGACTCGTGACCCTAGATCTTTGGGGTGACTATTCAGTTTAGCTTTATTGTTGAAAATAATATTCAGGTAATTGATTTGAGCTTCATGCTTGGGATGAGAGTGTAAATGGTCGGGCTTGCCTAGCAGGTGTGTTGGGCGCCATCACGACTGGGATTGGGGTCGTGACATCTAGCATGCATACCCTCTATCCTCCTAGCAATGTTCACCACCTGCTGATACGAAATATCCATTTCCAACTCGCGGGCCATGTTGGACCTGATGCTACGAATAAGCCTCTCGATGAACCGGCGAACCTTTTCGCGAATAGTGGAAACCAAGGCTGAGGCATGTCTAGCCAAACTAGTGTAATGGACAGCATACTCCGAAACGGCCATGGCACCCAGGCGCAAATGCTCAAACTCCGCGCGTCATGCATCCCTGAGGCTCTGAGGAATAAACTCTCTCAGAAACTTATCTGAAAATTGTATCCAGGTCAGTGAAGATGCCTCATCTGGGCTGTCTAACTTATAGGTGTGCCACTAATCATAGGCGGCCCCTCGAAGATGGAAAGTTGTGAAAGAAACCCTACACGATCCCGAGATACCCATAGTACGGAGAATACGGTAACACTCATCAAGGAACCCCAATGCATCATCCAATGCTAATCCACTGAACACCAGAGGGCCATACTTCTTGAACCTCTCTAGTCTCACCTACTCCTACTCAGAAACCGCTACCATGCCCTCAAGCTGGACTAGTGCCGCAAGCGGCGCAGGAATACCTCGGGAACCTGCTCAATGTGCACTCGCTACTCAGGAGTGCGGGCAGCGGAAGTCTATGCTCCTCCCCCGGTAGAGTTTTGGCTGCAGCAAGGGGAAGCCATCCGGCCTGAGCCAAAGTGGTGTACATACTCATGAACTGCGCCAAAGTCTCCGGAATGGCTGGGGTAGTAGTAGCAGTAGGCGTGTCAGGTGCCTGGACTCTGGCTGGATCTGCTGGTGGTGTGTCGGTGGTAGCTCGTGCAGGGCTCTCGCTGCACCACATGTGCATCCTCGAACTCTACCTCGATCCTAACCTCTGACGTCTGCAGCATGGGGCGCGGGTGCCTAATCACCTCGGATAGTACATGTCCTCACCATCTGTGAGAGAGTAGAAGACATGGGTTTAGGATTGTGAATGTCAAAAATCTCGCACGACAGAGAAATCAAATGAAGTGAAATTTTTTTTCTAACAATTACATAGCCTCTCGCAGATAAGTACAGACGTCTCCGTACCGATCCACAAGACTCTATTAAATCGGCTTGTGATATGTGACTCCTATGAACCTAGAGCTCTGATACCAACTTGTCACGATGCCGGTTCACCCACCGTGAAGATGTCGTGATGGTACCTAGTCCCTACGATTAGATAAGCCTAACAAAGCGGAAGATAACCAAAATTGCGGAAGAAAGTAAAATAAACTTAATTAGTAAAATAAAACGGTGCTTAAGGTGCCGCTTGGCACGTACCATAACAATCTCAAAACTGACAACCTTTCCCGAAACCCGGAAACTCACAAATCACAAGCTAAGAGGATACATAAGAGGCTCTAACTCAAGAATATCTATACAAGAAGAAATACTGAAATGACTATACTTTTTACAGAAAGCTGGAAAGGAACTCAGCGGTCTGCGGACGTAGCGGATATACCTTGAAGTCGCTATCGGTATGCCTCCTTCCAAGGCTGATAGAAACTGAATAGGAGTACCTGTATCTGCACAACAAAAATGTACAGAAGAGTAGTATGAGCACACCACAGCGGCCCCCAGTAAGTGTTAAGACTAACCTCAATGGGGTAGTGATAAGGAACAGTCATGACACCTACCGGTCAATAAACTGTATAACATAAATGATAGAGATGCTAGGTAAATATGTAGAGACTGCCGGATAAAATAAGAATGCTACAATTCACAATAAGGATAACGGACAATAAGTATATAGAAGGTACAACAAATGATAATACAAACTAATGGTGGAAATCGGAGTACAATTCCTGAATCACAACACAACAAGATCAACAAATTGCTAAGTCATTATTCTGCAATGATGCTTACATATGGTCCTTCCAACTTTTTCCACAATCTCATCACAACTCTCATACTAGCCACAACTCGTGAAAAACTTAGCATCTGAAGTCTAACACTTGGCATCTTGTGCTCCATCAATAACACGGTCATACTGACAGCTAACCAGTCAACTAGGGTCGCCCTCACATATATATATATAATGGGTAAACATTAGCATATCCCTACCCTTAGTCAAATCAAAAGGGATTCACCTCTAATAGGAGGGTCCAGCTACGTGTATGCTTGTGCAAGTGTATCTAACAGGAAATCCCGCCAACTAGTAAGTATAAGAAATAGAAACGACTAGCACTTGGCTCTTTCACCTCGGATAGAAATAATAAAACTATCAATCATAATACAATGAGTTTAAGGGGAACTTCCGGGAATCGAACCCGTAGTCGAGCATACCAAATAATAGAGGATCTCCCAGGAATCGAACATGTAGTCCATCATGCAATAACAAAGGAACTCCCGGGAATTGAACCCGTAGTCCATCATACAATAACAGAGGATCTCCCGGGAATTGAACCCGTAGTCCATCATAACAACACCAGAGGATCTCCCGAGAATTGAACCCGTAGTCCATCATAAGCAGCCCCTAACATAGCCCACCTTATTTCACCATGTGTGCAATCAATAACAATATAGCAACACCGCCCTATTTCGCCACACGTGCATCACAATATTCCGATCTTATTCCGCCATATGCGTAACCCACATATAGGTATAAAACATATCCCGCCTTATTATGCCGCATGTGCAATAACAACAATAGCAACAACAACACAGCAAACCTCGTGTAAATCCCCAACAATAACCGCGCGGCAGAGACCTCGTGCATCATGGTACCAACATCCACACAGTAATAATAGCATCCCAGCAAGGGAAAATCAACAACAGAAACAAAAACATCCCGGCAAGGGATTCAACAATAACTAATAAAGTCGCGGAACACCAAGGAAAAATACAATAACCTCAATGACAACCGAGACGTAACAAATATATAACAACTACACTGATACCTCAACAGTTGGACATATAATATAATTGCACAAGGTTACAGATAAACTTGAAATCAAGGAGTATTCAACAGTAAGGAAGTTAACATGAATCAAACAATTTCCATTTAAGAAATATCATTTAATTATTAGATATCTATATTTCTTCCAATTAAGACCGATTAACTATATATGATATAACATTTATGATTTCCAATTAAAGGCGAGTAGTTAGGGAGGACATTATAAATATCGAGGGGTACATGTCATTAGTTAAATCATTTAAAGGCCCATTTAACAGCAGAAATAAATCAAAGAGAGCAACAAATATCAGGCAAGACATGTAGAGGTGAAACTAATAACAGGGAACTCAATCATATCAATATTATCTTTCTACTCTGTAGATTTCGCAAGTCTATGAGCCTAAAAGAGACAATTTACCACAAATAAATCTGAGCACACAATCGTCACCTTGCGTACACGAACTACAATCAACAGAGAAGACTCAATCCTAAGGGGAAGTCCCCCACACAAGGTTAGGCAAGATACTTACCTCAAAACCGGCTAAAATCAACTAGCAAGCACGTTCTTGGCACGAGTACTTGACTCCAAATGGCCAAAATATATTCAATTAAATCACACATTTTATTAATATCACAAGCAACTGATTCTACAATTAAATTCAAAGCTAAAGCGCGAAATTAGTTAAAATGACCAAAACGCCCGTCGGGCCAACGTCTCGGAACTGGATGAATTTAACATTTTCAGAACCCTCGTACTCTCATGAGTCTAACCATATAAAATATCCCAAATCGAAGGCCAAACACTCCCTCAAACCCCAACAATTCGGCCTATGAAGTTTTACCCATTTTCATTCAAAAACTGAAATTAAAGGATTAAATTAAGAGGAGATTCATGTAAATTGATCAAAATCGAGTGAGAAACACTTACCCAAGTTGCCCAGGTAAAAATCCCTTCAAAAATCACCAAGAACCGAGCTCTAGAAGTCAAAATGTGAATAAACGGTGAAACCTTCGGGTTCGGGAATTAAATTTGTTTGTCCAGTGATTTGTTCTATGCGATCACAAGAGGAGGAATACGATCGCATAGAGTTAAATTTGGAAGCCAAGAAATAAGCCTATGCGATCGCAGGATGTGTATTGCGATCGCAGAAGAGATAAAAATGTAACTATGCGATCACGGATGAGGCTATGCGATCGCATAGAAGTAATTGGGACCTTCTAGAAATACACTATGCGACCGCGAAGGTGATGATGCGATTTCATAGAAGGAACTGATGCTGCCAAAAAATATTGCTATGCGATCGCACAGAAGGAAATACCAGATATCAGATCAGCTGTTCAAAAAGTAGGAAAAAGGATCCATAGCCCATCCGAAACACACCCGAGGCCCCCGGGACCCCGTCTAATCACACACATAAGTCATATAACCTAACACGGACTCGCTCGAAGCTTCGAATCACATAACACAATATCGAAACGATGAATTGAACCAAAAATCAAGCTTATGAACTTCCTAATCTTCAAATAACGAGCCTTATGCCGAAACCTTATCAATTCAACTCAGAATGATGCCAAATTTTGCAGAAAAGTCCAAAATGACATAACAGAGCTACAAAAACTTCCAAAATTCAATTCCGACCCTCGAATCAAAAACTCGTTATCGGAGCAGAAACTTCAAAAATTCAAACTTCGGCTTTTCAAGGCTAAATAAGCTACCAACCCCCAAAATTCATTTTGAACATGCACCCAACTCTGAAATCACCTAATAGAGGTAACAGAATAATTGGATTTCCATTCCGAGGTTGTTTACATTGTTCCAAATATGGGCCATTTTTCAACTCTTATGCTCCCATCTAGGGACTAAGTGTCCCAAAATACTCCTGATCCTAATGCCGAACATCCCGACAAATCAAAACAGCAGAAATGAACTCTTGGGAAGCATTTAAAGGGGATCGAGGCATGAATTCTGAAAACGACCGGTCGGTTCATTACATAAACAGGTGTAATTTTTGCTACATACCTTTTTCCTATTTCAAAATTCACTTTGCTACTTAGTATCTTTTAATAAAACTCAGTAGTGCACCATTCATCACTTAGCAACCCTTATTTCTTAATTGCGTAAATTGTTCTTATTAAATAAATCCATAGACCTACTCATTAACATTCGTGTTTATTACCCTGAGCCCAAACAATACTGACCCAACTAAACTCTATAATCATTTGGAAAAACAACATGACACAATTATTAAAACGATTTCCATAATCAAACAAAAAATCTAAAATAAAATACTGATTGATTAACACCAACATTCAGGGAATTAACTAAATTATCAAGCGCCTAATTAAATTAAACTATGTGGTTATCCAAATAACAACCAAAAACTTAGCCATGTTTTTTTAAAAAAAAATAGAAGAACATATTTGAAATAATAAAGCTAACAAGGAATGGAACCATATAAATCTCACGACCCAAACACCAGTCGTGATGGCGCCCAACACATTGCTAGGCAAGCCTAACCATTTTCCGATAACCAGTTCAATTATTAATTTAAAGATGTCCCATTTAAAGACAATTAACCCGATTTCATAACAATAATAACAAATATGGAATTTAAAACAGCTGAAATACAGTACAATAGATCCGACGTCACAAGTCTGAGCCTCTAACAATAGAATAAAACCTATACAACTGAGTCTAAGCAGGGTAAACAAAATATAGATAGAGGAAAGGAGAGATCGGGTCCTGAGGATGTGGAAGCTACCTCGATGTCTCCACAAAAGCTGGAAAGACAACAATATATAGCTCAACTGCCCTCCTGGATCCCTGTATCTGCTCACAAGGTGCAGGGAGTAAAGTGAGTACTTCCAACTCAGTGAGTAGTAGCAATAAATAATAACTAAAAATAAGAACACCTGTAAGAACATTAAACAGTTCTAAGGACAACAGTACAGGTAATAGCATCTCTAAGGGAAAGTCCAGTTTCAGTCTACTACTATCTCACACTGATACAACACTGATCCAACACTGCTGTGGCGCGCAGCCCGATCCTTACTAATATTGCTATGGCGTGCAGCCCGATCCAATATATATATATATATATATATAGATAATGCTGCGGCGTGCAGCCCGATCCAATAATATCTAACTACGCTCAATGGGGGTGTGTGGAGACTCTGGTAGGGCTCCTTCAGCCCAAGCGCTATAATACTGCGGCGTGCAGTCCGATCCATATATATATATATATATATATATATATATATATATATATATCATTGCGGCGTGCAGTCCGATCCGATACATGTATATGTATATACTGCTGCGGCGTGCAGCTCGATCCGGTATATATATCAATACTTAACCATGGGTCTTCGACCCCTCTCAATTAATATAGACTTGGCCTCTCGGGCCCACTCAGCTATATGGGGGTATTCAACCCTAGGTATTCTCATTCAGAGTACATTTCTAGTACTGGTTCAAGTTATACTATACAGCTAACAGTATGACTAAGAGTATGTGTTCAACAGATATAAATGTCATTTAGCTTCACAGACTTCCCCAAGGTTCTACAGATCGGCACATGGCCCCAAGCATGGCAACTAGCCCAATTATACAGATATAAGCTCGGTCTCAGTCAATATGTACAGTAAACCGTCAATCGGGGTGGACTAAGTCCGAATCCCCAATCACATTATCACCACTCTCATTACATGACACGTGTTTCATCTCAACATAGCACTGTATAGTGCAAATACGGGGTTTCAAACCCCCAGTATATCATTCATGACTACCACTCACCTCAAAACAGCCAAATTCCTCGCTCGCCTTGCGCTTTCCTTGCAAATCGACCTCCTTGGGTGCCAAATCTGATCAAAACCAATAAGAATACCTCAACATAGGCTAATGAATCATAACCCAATACAAAGGACTCAAAAAACATCCAAAAACACGAAGTTGCCATAACCTGAGCCCTGGGCCCGCTTCTCGAAAAATTACAAAATTCACATTTTCAGAATCTTCATCTCGCCACGAGTCTGTTCATATAAAATTTATCAAAATTGGACTTCAAATGAGTCGCCAAATCATGATTTTACATAGCAAAAATCCAAGCCCTAACTTCCTCAATTTATACCCAAATTAAGAGAATTAATTGAAGATTCTTCGATAAATGATGTATTAGGACCACGAGACTTACCTCCAATCACTTCCTGATAAAATCCACTTCAAATTCTATCAATTAGCTCTCAAGGTGCTAAAAATGGAGGAAAATATCAAAGCTTCGGGACTGATTTCTTTTCTTAAAACCCTTTTGTCGTCCAGTTATTACTCTATGCGATCGCATCCCTGCTATTGCGATTGCATAGCACAAAAATTTCAACCTCAAAATTCCTCCTATGCGATCGCAGTCCTACCCTTGCGATTGCATGGAACAAATTCCATGCCAAGGACCCTAGGCCAAAATACACTATGCGATCACACTCAATCCTATGCGAACGTAGAGAACAATTTCACATAACTATGCAATCGCAACCCACATTACGCGATCGCATAGTACAAACTCGGACCCTTCTTCCATCCTTCTATGCGATCGTAACAACACCAATGCGATATTATAGAACATTTTGTCTGCAACAAATACCATCAACCATCCGACCTCTAAAAATGTAAGAATTGATCTGTTTGGACCACCGGATTCACCCCGAGGCCCCCGGGACCTCAACGAAAATCACCAACCTACTCCAAACATGATACGAACTTGTTCCAATCCTAAAACCATATCCTTAAACACAAAAATCATCAAATTAAGGCGGATTAAAGCATAAGTTTCAACTAAAACTTCCAAAACCAACATCCAATCAAAAATCCAAAAAAACGATGTCCGAATGACCTGAAAATTTGCAGACATATCCAAAATCACCTAACGAAGCTACTGCAACTATCGGAATTCCATTCCGACTCTCGAATGAAAATCTCACCAATTGACCGGAATTCGCCAAAATTCCAACTTCGCCAATTCAAGCCTACTACACCGGACCTCCAAATTAAATTTTGATCAGTCTCCTAAGCCACAAATCATCCCCCAAAGCTAACCGAACCATCAAAATTCGATTCCGAGCCCTCTAACTCACAAGTCAACATCCGATTGACTTTTCCAAACTATTCCTTTATCAAAGAGACTATTTGTCCCATTTCCTACAAAACACAATCCGAATTGACACAAATTCACCAAATATATATAAATTAAAACATGAACAAACATATAACAAGGAAAATGGGGCAGCAACTCACGTGCCGATGGACCGGGTCGTCACAATAAATTATCCTTCAAATAGAAATTTTGGTCACACTTCATTCGAATTGACCGGAGAATAAAAAACCAGAAGAGGTGAGGAAGAACGAAAGTTAAAGTGATACCCATCATGAACAAACTAGCAAAAAAAACTCACCGGCCAAAAGTTTGCATCTGGGACTCGACCTTCTGATTTCATCTCCAAATAATGTCACTCGCCTGTTCTTTGTCAAGAACAAGCGAACAACGTTATTTTGAGACCAAATCAACTCTGAACATTAAGAAATCATCGAAGAAAAATCCTTGCATGAATCAATCCGACTTGGCTTTTAGGGCTCAAACCCAAGATTTGAAATTTGAGTCTTTGTGGTGTGACTCGGGGGAAGCTGGTAAGAGATTTGGAAAGAGGAAGGTGAGAGGATTCTAGGATGTTAATATGAAGGTGAACGGAGCCGAAGCCGCCGACTCATCACGGTGGAAAATTAGGGCGGCGACACTAGGGTTTTCAGAAGTGAAGGGGTTTGGGAGAGGGTGTGAGAGATAGGTTTGGGGGGGGGGGGTTCAAAAGGGGTTTCGGAATATTAAATGGGAATAATCAACGTGAGTTGTTGTATGATAAAAATCCAATGGGTATGATCAAGTGGCCACAATACGGGGTCATTTAGGGTAGTAACGCGGTGGATCGGGTATGTGAACGGGTCAGCGGCTAGATTGGGGCAGTTTTGGAAGGTTTTTTGGGTTGGACTGGGTAAAATTGATTTGGACTTGGGGATTAAATTAGGAATTTGCCCAATTTCGATTTTATTTTTCTTTTATTAATTCCTTTTTATTTTTATTTTTTTGTTAAAAAAATAAAAAGAAAATCCTAAGTTGAATTATCAAAACCCAAATTAACTTAAGAATAAAAAGTAATGCTTAATAATAATTAGCACACATAACTAAATACAAAATTAAAAAAAAACACAAAATTCGACTTTAATTACCAAAAATGAAAAAAATACGTTATTATTTTTTGTGACTTTTTCCATTTTATAAAAACACTTAGTTATTAATTATTTCCAAAATGTCTAAATAAATCTTAAATGCAATTGCAACATATTTTTTATTATTTTAATAATAAACATGCACAGACAAATGCAAAGAATTACAAAAAATATCACGAAAATTCACAAAAATGCACACAATAAAACCGATAATTTTTGTTTTGATTTCTTTGGGAGTAGTTCGTATGGAAAAAATCACGTGCTCACAACACTGTCACAGACTATCTAGGATTACTACATACAATGCCTGAAGAAATAACAATACATTGTTCCGGAATAAAGGGAAGTGAAACAGGAAATAATGAAAGAGGAGACGCCAGGGCCTGCAGACGCCTGCATGTCTACCTTGGATCTCCGAGTGGAATGAAGGTAGTCTCCAACTACAGTCCGAAGTCAACAACACTAGGATCTGCACAAAAGAGTGCAGAGTATAGCATAAGCACAACCGACCCAATGTGCTGGTAAGTGTCTAGCCTAACCTCGGCAAGGTAGTGACGAGGCTAGATCAGACTACCACATAAACCTATGCTGCTTAAATATATATAGCGGAAAAGCAATACAGATACAACCAATCAATATGGGAAGGGAAACATGTTGCGTGGAAGATAACAATTCCAAATAAAATACATCAAGTAACGAAGGAAACAACATAACTCAAACATCAATAAAGAATCAGAAATCAATAAGTACACGACATCATCATTCGTGCTTTTACTCTTGTCCTCACCAAAATAATTATATAATAAAATATGCACAGCATCACTCTTCATGCTTTTACTCTCTTTCCTCACCAAAGATATTATATTATAAAGTGTGCACAGCATCACCCTCCGTGCTTTTACGCTCTTTCCACACATATAATTAATAGAATCGGCATGGAATGGTACATCGTGTTGTACGGCATCACCCTTCATGCTTTACACTCTTTCCTCACAATCATGCACGACATCACCCTTCGTGCTTTAACACTCTTCCTCACCCAAACAACAATCACAAACAATGGGGCAAGGGAAAAAACAAGATTAAAATAGAACTCCCGGCAAGGGAACAACAATTTAAACACTTAAATCCAGGCAAAGGAATAAAATCAATAATATCCACATCGCCGCATCAACAATAACCCAGCAAGGGTATCAACACACTAACTTCTTTCTCTTTTTAACTTATACTTCACAACTCACTTACCACTTGAGCCAATGCTCCAAATGGGTCAATCAACTCATATACATTCACAATTTGTAATATAGCTTGAGCCAATGCTCCTCAATGTTCAAAGGTCATGATTACTTCCACAAACTTTCCACAACAAATAAAAATCACTTCTAAGCATAGATAATACAACAAAGTCATGAAAATCACAATATAAGACCCACGGGCATGCTTGACTCCGAAGTATAGATACTCGTCACCATGTTTGTATGTCGTACTCGACAATCGTCACATAGAAAATATAACTCAACTCCTAATCCCTCAAGCTAAGGTTAGACCAAACACTTACCTCGATGTCACGTACACAATTCAAGTTTCGATTATATCTTTACCCCTTGATTCCACTGCCAATTTGCTCGTATCTAGTCACAAATTACTTAATTACATCAATCAACTCTAATTGAATCAATTTGAATGAATGAAAATAAAATTTTCAAACTTTTACCAAAAAATCAAAAATTGTCCCCGGGCCCATGTAGTCAAAACCTGAAGTTCAAACCAAAACAAGATCACCATTACCCCATGAACTCAAATATATAATTTGTTTTGAAATCGGACCTTAAATCAAGGTCCAAATCCCCAAGTTTTGAAAAACCTACGTTCGACCCAAAACACCCAATTTCTCCTATGAATATCATTGATTTTAATTAGAAATCATGTTAAAAGATGAGAATAATTGAAGAAAGTTGGTTAAAAATGACTTACAATTGATTTGGAGAAGAAATGATTATTGAAAATCGCCTAAGTGTGTTTGGGTTTGAGAAAATATGAAAAATAGGGTTTAAAATCAGCTAAGTATAAAATTACTGGTCTCAGATGTGGGAATTGTGAACAGTTCGCAATTGCGAACCCCGACCTATGATTGCTTGGGAAATGTGAAACATGGTTCGCAAATAGGAAAATGAAATCTTCACATTTGCGAGAGGTGGCTGGCCTGGACTACCTTCTCATTTGCGATCTAGCTTTCGCATTTGCGATCAAGCCTTTGCATTTGCGATCCAGCTTTCGCATTTGCGAACTCGCAACTGCGAGTGCGAAGACTATGGGCCTGGGCATACCAGCAAGATTTTCTGCAACTTTTCTTAAGTACGGGGTCAAATTTGGCCCTATACGTCTCTACGCCGATGGGTACAATAAGCATACATCTCCTAAAGTATGGGTATGGCTCGGACATAAGGATGAAGGCGACGTCAGTTAAACCCCGCGTCCTCACTAGGAAGACGTCGACCACTATTTATATTTTTTTAAATTATTCCAAGGAAGGCCTCCCCATATATAAAGAGGGCATTCCCATTGTAATTAGGCATTATGATTATTCTTGAATAATACTACTATCATATTTTCTCTCTCTCTCTCTCTCTCTCTCTTTATATATATATATATATATATATATATATATATCCAACGAACTTCTTCTCTTGAGTTCATACTATCAACTTATAATATTAGATCTACAACAATAATATTAGGACTATTATATTTGATTACGATTTACCCTTTCACACTTTTGATTGTTTTCTAGCTTACAAAGTATATTTTTAATTTTTTATCCAAACAATTTGGCGCCGTCTATGGGGATGTCGAGAATCAAAATCATAGTATCCACCTAGAGATCAACCAACTACCTTTCTCTGCACCACATGAAAACAGAAGATGGCCGAAAATAACACAAGATCGAAAGCTATAGTGGGTGTCACAACCAATCTTCTTGGTCCTCTCAATGAGGCCAGTGACGATGTCATCATAAATGCAACCCCCAGCATCACACCAGGTTCAGAGATCTCATCTTCCCCATCCGAAGATCTGACAATCTTGCATGAAAAATGAGCGTCCACGTCTACCGCTAAAGAAGCACCCTCAGTGGTTAAAAAGCTATTGGAAGAGTGGCTAACAAGCACCCTAAGTGTCTTGGTTGAGAAATCACCACAAGACAACATTAGGTGTGTGCCAACGGTAAGCACCACAGCTACCATGGGCAAACCTGAGGATACGCGAGTAAATAACCAACCTATCGAGGCACAAACCTGCGATGGTATGCTAACAACCGTCCTAATAACGATGGAAGAAATGGAAAACGAAAATAAGGCACTCCACGACAATATGAAGGAACACAAGGAGAGGGTCGACAAGATCCCCAGAGCTCCCAAGTTGCTACCAAAACACAACATGGAGAGGTCCGTAGAATAACCATGAACTGAAGAAGCTGCCCCTTACTCTATCCTAAAGACCTTCAAGAAGCCTCCCTACTTGAGGGTGTAAAACGGAACGACATATCTCGAGGATTATCTGATCCACTACTTCACTAGTGTGAAGGGAAACGACCTATCAAAAGAACAGGTGTGAGCACGAGATTTTTCCCCTAAGCAATAAAATTCCAAAATTAAAATAAATAATATTTTTGATTGCAATTATATGTTTTCATTGAATAAATGAATTTATGTGTTTAAAACAATTAGAATGAAAATTATAAAAATTAAAAAATATTGTTTAAAGTATAAAATATCGAATAAAGGAATTAAAAGGAAATTAACAAAAAATACAAGCATATTTCGGAAAATAAGGAAAAATAGCAAAAAATATCAAAGAATATCAGAAAAATTAGAGAAAAAAGGAAATGAAAAGAATTTGAAAAATTGAAAAAGAATATAAAAGAGAAAATAAAATACAACAAGAAAATATACAAAAAATAATTAAAATCGTGGAAAATACACAAAATATATAATTGGGCCAAATGTACAAGCCCAAATACATTGGCCCAGTATATTTAGAAAGGCCGGTCCAATTTATATGAAATGAATAATTTGAGTCGTCCATCTACACAATCCAACGGTTGAATTTTAATCTGGGGTTTTAATTGAATTGGTATAAGTTGTTGACGAATAATCTGGGCCATCCATCTATTTTATCTAACGGAGATAGATCAATCTCCGCTTAAATTGAACGACGCCGTTTAGGGGAATTAGATCCTGGCCGTTGATCAAAGATGATCCAAGGGCCAGGATCCGTTAATTCATCAGGGGTATAAATAGGCTTGGTCTCTTCAGAGATCAGCCATTATCTTCTCAGCCTAATCCTAGCCGCCCCTGTCTTCTTCTTCATCCTCTCACCTCTCTCATGTCGGCCATGGAGACTGGCCACCTTTCATGGCAGTCTCCGGCCTTTTCGAAGCCCCAAACCACCTTCTTCTTACTTCTCTACACCCAACCCCCATAAAAACTTAGAAAAAACCCAAAAGCCCCAAGTTTCTTGAAAATTCGGCCACCGGAGTTCTTCTCCGATGACCACCACCTTTGACACTAACCCTCAAACTAACACCCCAGAACCACCTTACCTCGATCTTTAACCCCATGTACCCCTTTTCCTTCGAATGTCCATCAAACTCCTAGAATCTAAGAAAATAAGTCGTCGGAACCCTAACTCCGGCAGACTTGACAACCCCACACCAAAAATACCTTCTTTTGTGTCTCTGAAACCTATTTCCATCACTAAATACTCAATAAAAGACTTCGAATCTGAAGTCTGAAGTCTGAAAGTCTGAAAGAAAAGAAAACTGGAAAAAGAAAAGAAGAAAAGAAAATAAAAGAACAAAAAGAAATACGAGGAAGCTCAGGAGACCAATCCTGCAAGCTAAGTCCCCTGTCCTTATTTTGATTCTGTTTGAGCATGATTTTATGTGTTAGTTCTATTTTTCCTTAATTTCTTTGATTAGTTAGTTGCATGTTAGATTAGCTTCTTCTTTGAATAATTTCTTATTATAAACTTGTTTCTTTTACTAGCATGCTCTATTAGACTCTTTGATTAAAACTGTCTATTACACTTGATTAAATATGCTCAAGCCTTTTAGGGTTTTTGTGAGTATTTTCTGAATATATCTTTTATGTCAAATCTGTTATGCTACGCCTGAATCTGAGTTGTGAAGTTGTTTAATTGAAATTCAACCATATTGAAATTTCTCTCTGAGTTTTGGTTAGATGATAAATGATTTTGATTTGTGGCTATGTGTGCAAATTGATATGAAAAGCTATATTTGTGATAAGTTCATGTTATTAGACTACAATTAATCCTATTATGCTCTAGGGGATATTGGTTATAGCCGTTTTAGATAAGTAATTGAATAATTGGCTAACTTTGAAAGCATGAAAAGTAGTCTAATTAGGTTAAAATTGAAAATGACATAAAAAAGGGTTATAATTGAAATAACAATAGAGTGGTCAGTGTTGAAATTGGCTAACGCTGTAAAATCCTAAGGCTTAAATCCAATTGGCTAGTTCTGAAACTAGTTAACTTTGTAATAATGATCATAAATCTCAAACTGGCTGAATCTGCAAATCTTAAACTAATTCTAAGAAGCCATTGAACAATAATGACTAATTTTGCAAAGCCAAGTCCAAAATATTGGACTGGCTAAAACTGAAATAGTTTAATCCTAATAAATAAGTAGGCTAGTCCTGCAAATTAACTCTGATAGGTAATAATGAAATGAATACCTCTTAAAAAAGGTTAAAATTGAAAGGAAACTAAGATCCAAATCTGGCTAAGTCTTAAAGACTTATAGAATAGTAGCCAGAAGTTAAATAAAGGCATGAAGCTGTGTATCAGACCTTGGATGGGTCGGGTAAATAGCAATTAATAATAGGGGTATAAAAGGAATGAAAAATGGCATAATTGTAGATTTAATAGAGCCTATGAGGATAAATTAGACATTTAGGCCTAGTATTTCTGCAATATTGCACAAAACAAAGGGTATAATAGACCCAACAAAAAGGCGTATTAGTTAATAACCTTAGCAAGTGAGGGCACACTAGTAATTGACCCCAAATAGAAGCCAATAGAACCTTCCAGCAGATGCTGGAAGACATATTTGAATCTAAAATAGGTATTAAAGGGTAATAAACAAAAGAATTAAGGGGAGGGAATTAAGAATAACATTTTCAAATTTCCTCCCAAAATTTCACCATTTTTATCTATAAATAGGCTTGAATAAAGCCTGAATAAGGGCTGAATTTTTATGAATTCAGAGAATACATTCTGAAAACTAAAAATATCATATACTAGGAGAAATTTCTGGGTTTAGTGAAAGCATTATTCTGAAATCTGTAGAATTCCTCTATCATCTCTTGATTTTTGCTGGGTTTTCTACTGGTTTTCTTCTACTGTGCAATCGGATTAATGCTTTGCTGAATCTGGAACTCTTATTCGATTGTTGATTTCAACTGTGTTACTGTGTTGTGTGTTCATTCATCTCTACTGTTGTTGTTTTGCTGTTGTGATCAATCTGCTTATTCTCGCATCTTGTGACGACCCAAAGGGTGTCATCACTTGTTTTCCTTACTTGTTCTGCACTTTCGAGGCCTTGAAAACCTCATTATGTGTTGCCTCAATTTATGTGCATGATCCGGGCATGTAGCTGGAAAGATTTTGTGATAGAATATGTAAATTCTATGAGAAAATTGAAGAAAAATGATATTAATATTGATATAGTTGACTTCGGTCAACATTTTTGGTAAACGGACCCGGACCCGAGATCGGGCAGTCCCGGAAGGTCCGTAGGAAAATATCGGACTCGGACATGTATCCGGAGCCGAATTCTGAGGCCTAGAGCCTAAGTTATGGATTTTTCTGTTAAATTATTTTTGCTGTAATTATTAAAGGAAAATGAATTAAATGACCTTGGTATTGGGCTTGTATTTTGGTTCCGACACCCGGCACAAGTCTTAAATATTATATATGTGCTTTCTGCAAAGTGTGGTGACATTTGGATGTCGTTTGATGTGTTCTGAACCTTGAGATCCAAATTTGAAAGTTATGAAACTAAAAAGGATGATAATCATGACCTTGAGGCTTGATTTGATGAAAACGATGTTATATTGGCGATGTGATCGCACGACCAAGTTTGTAATATGTTTTTGATGTTGTGTACATGTTTGGTTTGGAGCCCGGGGGGCTCTGGTAAAGATTTGATAGGCCGTTGGTTCAAATTCTGAAATTTTACACAGCTGGTTTTTTACCCAGTTGGTATCTTCGCAAATGCGAAGATTTTCTCGCAATTGCGATAAGTCCCAAATTAGCCTTGGTTCGCAAATGCGAACCAGACTTCGCAAATGCGAAGTTGGTAGGGGTGTGCAGTGGTTCGCAAATGCAAACTTAACCTCGCAAATGCGAGGCCTTCAATGATTCGCCTGGCTTCGCAAATGCGAAGCTATCATCGCAAATGCGAAGGCTTCTTTGACCCAGCCTTGTTCGCAAATGCGAACATTATGTCGCAAATATGATGATGACACAACCCAGACCTGATGCGTTCGCAATTGCAAACAAATGTTCGCAATTGCGATACTCGCAGCTGTGCAATTTTATACTTAAGCGAATTTTTCAGTTCTTTCTTCTTTCTTTCAAAAACCCACACACCACACACGAATGCTCAAGAGCAAATTCATTCCAAAACAATTCTAAGTCACTTTTTACTTAATTTTTTCAATTCCTAACAACATTAAACATGATTTTCAATAGAAATCAAAGGTTTTCATGGTAGAAATTCTTGTTTTGGGGTAGAACCTAGGGTTTTCATGAATTGGGTAATTGGACCTCGAATTGGGGTCCGATTTTGAAATAAACCATATATTTGAACTCGTGGGGGAATGGGTAACCAGATTTTGGCCCGAACCTCGAGTTCCGACCATGTGGGGCCAGGGGCGCTTTGGGAAATTTTGGGGTAAACTTTGAGAAAACCATTTTTAAGCATTCAAACTAAGTTATTTAGTATTTATTAATGTAATGGATTCAATTGGGACTAGATTCGAGCTAGTTGAAAGCAGAAATTCTGGGAAAAGCTATAGTTGAAGGATAAATTGGACTTCAAGGCTAGAGGTAAGTGTTTGTTCTATCTTAGCTTGAGGGAATAGGATTGTGTGCTATGTGTTATGTGATCGATTGCGGTGTATGGGCTGTGGTGACGAGCATCCATACACTGGTGTCTAGAATGACCGTGAGTCATTGTTGATACTTGTTGTGAGGTATTTTAAAGATGAATTGTTAAACCCTTGCCGGGTTGTAGAATTGTACATTGTTTTCCCTTGCCGGGACTTATTGTGGAATTTTATATTATTTTCTCTTGCCGGGACTTTGTTGTGATGATTATTGTGTCCCTTGCTGGGACAGTTCATGATTGTTGTTTTCATTATTTGCCCTTAACCGTGATTGTTATTTGGGTGAGGAAGAGTGATAATGCACGAAGGATGATGACGTGCCTTATTTTACTATTATTGCACGAAGGTTGATGCCATGCCTCATTATTGATTATGCATGAAGGTTAATGCCATGCCTTGTTATTGATTATGCACGAAGGATCATGCTATGCCTTGCGATATTGATTATGCACGAAGGGTAATGCCGTGCCTTTTTATTGAACCATGCACGAAGGATCATGTCGTGCTATGGATATGAGGATGAGAGTAAAAGCATGAAGGGTGATGCCGTGCAACTATTTGCTATTCCTTGTTTGATATTAACAGTTTCCATTATACTCTGTTTTCCATTGTTGACTTAATAATTGTTGCTAACTGTTGAGATTCCCTCTTATGATACTTCTTGTTGATTTTGTTACTTGATTATTTCCCGTTATCTTGTGGTGTACATATGTATACAGAACTGCACAGTTTTATGTGGGTGTCTGGTCCTAGGCTTGTCACTACTTCGCCGGGATAGGCTAGGAACTTACCAGCACATGGGGTCGGATTGTGCTGATACTACACTTCTGTGCATTTTTGCATAGGTCCAGGTTTTGATCAGGAGCAGCAGCAGTAGAGCCTTACGTGGGAGTTGAGCATTTCGAGACCGAGGTAGCTTGCAGGCGTCCGCAGGCCCGACGTCTCTTCCACTTATTTATGTTATTTGTTGTGGTCTCATTGTTCCGAGACAAACAGATTCATGTTATTTTCCTTTAGACTTTTATGTGTAGTATTCAGCAGTAGTTCGTGAGTTGGTGTCTCCACGTCTTGGATAGAGGATTTCAGCAGTGTTTTGCTTTAGTATTACTTATCTTTATTTTGAAAGTCTTTCGCACTTATTTAATTAATGTTATTGTTTTTATGATAAAAATGAGTATGAAATAATGATAAAAGCAGGTTAATGTTGAATGTAGTGGCTTGCCTAGCTACCACGAGTAGGTGCCATCACGATCCCGATGTTGGGGGAAAATCCGGGTCGTGACAGGTTGGTATCAGAGCTCTAGGTTATATAGGTCCCACCACTCACGAACAAGCTTAGTAGAGTTTGAGAGGTAGGTACGGAGACGTCTGTACTTGTCCTCCAGAGTCTATAGAGTTAGGAAAGAGTCTCTCATTTGTTCCTTCTTGTCGTGCGATTTTTTCCTCAAATACTGATTGAATTTCTCTCTGTCCTTTCGCAGATGGTGAGGAGACGCGCTTCTTCATCCGCTGACCAGCAGCCTGAGCCCCAGGCAGCTCCAGCGAGGGGCAGGGGCAGAGGCTGTATCGTAGGCCGTGGTAGGGGCGAAGCTCAGCCCCCGGTAGCTATTCTAGAGGTGGAGCCTCATATTGAAACTGGCGAGGAGGTTCTAGTCCCAGCAGCTCTAGTGGGCCCAGCTCAGGTCCCAAGAGAGGCTTTATTTACCCCGGATCTTCGGGAGGCTCTGGTCAGGATAGCGGGTTTTATAGATAGCGTTGCTAGAGCAAGCTTATTACCAGCTGCACCAGCCGCTTCTCAGGCTAGAGGAGGGGCCCAGACTCTTGTTGCTCGTACTCCGGAGCCGATAGTTCCTCAGTCTCAAGAACCAGTGGTTCAGCCAGCTGTGGCCACTCAGTCAGGTACCACAGTTCAGGCCGGAGAGGGAGTGGCCATGACTTCTAATTCTTTATGGAGACTTGATCGGTTCTCCAAGCTGTTTTCCACTACCTTCAGCGGTGCCACATCAGAGGATCCTCAGGATTTATTATTCAGTTGCCATGAGATTCTCAAGACTATGGGGATAGTGGAGTCTAATGGAGTTGACTTCTGTACATTCAGGCTTTCAGGATCCGCCAAGACTTGGCGGAGAGATTATTGCTTGAATCGACCAGCAGGGTCCCCAGCTTTATCATGGGATCAGTCTGCAGAGTTATTTCTGGAGAAGTTTCTCTTCCTGTTACTCAGCGGGATGCACTTCGGAGGTAGTTTGAGCACCTCCAGCAGGGTACTATGACTGTCACTCTGTATGAGATGAGATTTGTTGATCCGGCACGTCATGCGGTGGTGATACTCCCCAAAGAGTGGGAGAGGGTCTGCAGGTTTATAGATGGGCTAAATCAGCCGATTAGACTTCAGATGGCTGTGGGAGTGGGGAGTGATATATATTTTCAGGAGGCAACTAATGCAGCACGTAGAGTTCAGATAGCTCTTGCTTAGAGAGGTGGTTATTCTTTAGACAAGAGGCCTCATCATTCAGGCAGGTTTAGTGGTTCTTCTTCTGGAGGTAGGGAATCTTTTGATAGGGGTCAGTCTTCCAGACCTTTTCATTCCGCCCTTCAGGCTTCACAGGGTGGACCAGGTGATCGTGGGTTTCGTGAGCAGTATTTAGATCAGCTTCCTATTAGTGCTCAGCCTCTTCAGAGTGTTCGTGAGGGCCATTCAGGTCGTTAGGGCCAGCAGCCCCATCAGCCTAAATGTTGCTACGGTTGTGGTGACCCAGGTCATCTGGTCAGGTTTTGCCCTCGAGCGACGGGCAACACTCAGCAGCGAGGCCCTCGTCCCATGATCCAGGCCCCAGCTGACCCTCAGCCTGCCCAGCCAGCCAGAGACGGGGGTAGAGATCGTAGAGGTGGAGGTCGAGACCGTAGAGGTGGAGACCATCCAGCCGGAGGTAGAGGTCAGCCAGTGGATGATCGTCCTAGAGATGTAGCTCAGGGGGGGGGTGCTGATCCCCGATTTTCTGCTTTACCAGCTAGGCAAGAGGCAGAGGCATCAGATGCTCTAATTATCATTCTTATTTGTGACATAGGTGATTCAGTATTATTTGACCTTGGGTCTACATATTCATATGTGTCTTCCTACTTTGCACCGCATTTGGCCGTGCCTAACTATGCTCAGGATTTTCCAGTTTATATGTCTACACCAGTGGGTGACTCTATAGTAGTTGACCGGGTGCATCGTTCATGCGTAGTCATATTTGGGGGGTCTAAAGACCCGTGTTGATCTGTTACTATTAGACACGGTGGATTTCAATGTCATATTAGGGATGGACTGGTTGTCCCCATACCATGCTATCCAAGATTGTCATGCCAAGACTGTGACCTTGGCCTTGCCCGAATCACCCCGACTAGAGTGGAGAGGGACCTCCAGTCACTCCGTTCGCACTGTCATTTCCTATGTTAAGGCTCGACGCATGGTCGAGAAGGGGTGTCTAGCTTATCTGGCTTATGTTCGTGATTCCGGCGCAGAGGTTCCTTCCATTGAGTCAGTCCCTATTGTACGGGAGTTTCCTGAGGTTTTTCCTTCAGACCTGCCGGGCATGCCACCCGACAGGGATATTGATTTCTGTAATGATCTGGCACCGGGCACTCAGCCCATCTCTATTCCACCCTATCGTATGGCCGTGCCGGAGTTAAAGAAGTTAAAAGATCAGTTGCAAGACCTTCTAGAAAAAGGCTTTATCAGGCCCAGTATTTCCCCCTGCGGAGCACCTGTGTTGTTTGTGAAGAAGAAGGATGGCTCGATGCGGATGTGTATTGATTACCGGCAATTAAACAAAGTGACGATAAAGAACAAGTATCCACTGCCGAGGATTGATGATTTGTTTAACCAGCTCCAGGGAGAGTGGGTGTTCTCAATGATAGACTTGAGGTCAGGCTACCATCAGCTGAAGATCAGGGCGGCTGACATTCCTAAGACAGCCTTTCGCACTAGATATGGGCATTATGAATTCTTGGTCATGTCCTTCGGGTTGACCAATGCCCCAACATCATTCATGGAGTGTATGAATCGGGTATTCAGGCCTTATTTAGATCTGTTCGTGATAGTCTTTATAGATGACATCCTGGTATACTCCCGCAGCCAGGAAGAGCACGAGCAGCACCTCAGAGTGGTTCTTCAAACTCTGAAGGATAATCAGCTATATGCCAAATTTTTGAAATGTGAGTTCTGGTTGAAGGTATTCAGGTAGACCCAGAAAATATTGAGGCAGTCCAGAATTGGTCTCGACCAGCTTTAGTGACTGAGATCTGGAGTTTCTTGGGGTTAGCAGGTTACTACCGTCGATTTGTAGAGGGGTTTTCTTCTATTGCAGCCCCGATGACCAGGTTGACCCAGAAGGGTGTCCAGTTCCAGTGGTCAGATGAGTGTGAGGCGAGCTTTCAGAAGCTCAAGACAGCCTTGACTACTGCACCAGTGTTGATATTACCTACGGGTGCAGGGCCTTATACAGTTTACTGTGACGCGTCCCGTACAGGGCATGGAGCGGTATTGATGCAGGATGGTAAGGTTATTGTTTATGCTTCGAGGCAGTTGAAAATACATGAGAAGAATTATCCAGTTCATGATCTTGAGTTGGCAGCGGTGGTTCATGCTTTAAAGATCTGGAGGCATTATCTATATGGTGTGACATGTGAGGTGTACACTGATCATAAACGCCTACAGTACTTGTTCAAGCAAAAGGAGTTGAATTTACGACAGCCAAGATGGTTAGAGTTGCTGAAGGACTATAATGTTACTATCCTATATCACCCAGGTAAGGCCAATGTGGTGGCCGATGCATTGAGTAGAAAGTCTGCCAGCATGGGTAGGTTTGCCTTCATCCCGCTCAGTCAGAGACCATTTGCTCTAGATGTCCATGCCTTAACCAACCAGTTCGTGAGACTAGACATTTCTGAACCTAGCAGGGTATTAGCCTGTACGGTCGCTGGTTCATCTCTATTAGAGCGGATCCGTGAGAGGCAGTTTGATGATCCTCATTTGCGTAACTTGAGAGATATTGTACAGCGGGGAGGTTCCACGAAGGTAACGCTAGATGATGACGGAGTATTGAGATTGCAGGGTCGAGTTTGTGTACCCAATGTTGAGGGGATTCGAGAGTTGATCTTAGCGGAGGCCCACAGTTCACGGTATTTTATTCACCCGGGTGCCGTGAAGATGTATCAGGATTTCTGGCAGCACTTTTGGCGGCGCAGGATGAAGAAAAACATCGTTGCATATGTCGCTCAGTGTCTGAATTGTCAGCATGTGAAATATGAGCACTAGAGGCCTGGTGGTGTATTCCAGAGAATCGAAATTCCCGAGTGGAAATGGGAGCGGATCACTATGGACTTCATTACTGGACTTTCTTTGACTCGGAGGAAATTTGATGCTATTTGGGTCATTGTTGATAGGCTGACCAAGTCAGCACACTTCATTCCAGTATTTGTCTCTTACTCATCGGAGAGGTTAGCAAAGATTGACATCAGGGAGATTGTTCGTCTTCGTGGGGTGCCGGTGTCTATTATCTCAGATAGGGGTACGCAGTTTACCTCACTGTTCTGGAGAGCGATCCAGCAGGAGTTAGGCACTCAAGTTCAGTTGAGTACAACTTTTAATCCTTAGACAGACGGTCAGTTTGAGAGGACTATTCATATCCTAGAGGACATGCTCCAAGCTTGTGTCACTGATTTTGGAGGCTCGTGGGACCAATTTCTGCCATTAGCGAAGTTTGCCTACAACAACAACTACCAGTCTAGAATTCAGATGGCTCCATATGAGGCGTTGTATGGTAGGCGATGTCGGTCTACATTCGGATGGTTTGAGCCGAGAGAGGCTCAATTGTTGGGTACAGACTTAGTTCGGGAGGCCTTGGATAAGGTCAAGACTATCTAGGAGAGATTGCGTTCAGCCTAGTCCAGAGAGAAGACTTATGCGGATCGTAAGGTTCGAGATGTAGATTTCATGGTTGGTGAGTGAGTGTTGCTCTGAGTGTCGCCTATGAAGGGCGTGATGAGGTTTGGGAAGAAGGGCAAACTCAGCCCTCGGTATATTGGTCCATTTGAGATTATGGACCGAGTGGGAGGGGTGGCTTACAGACTAGCTCTGCCACCTAGCTTATTAGTTGTGCATCCAGTTTTCCATGTATCTATGCTTTGGAGATACCACGACGATCCCACACATATGTTAGACTTCAGTACTGTCCAATTGGATAAGGATTTATCCTACGAGGAGGAGACAGTGGCCATTCTGGACCGGCAGGTTCGAAAGTTGAGGTCGAAGAGTTATCCTTCTGTGCGTGTTCAGTGGAGAGGTCAGCCTCCTGAGGCATCGACCTGGGAGTCCGAGTCTGATATACGGAGCCGCTACCCACATTTGTTCCCCGACTCAGGTACTTCCTTCTCTTGTCCGTTCGAGGATGAATAGTTGTTTTAGAGGTGGAGGATGTGACGACCTAAAGGGTCATCACCTATTTTCCTCACTTGTTCCGCACTTCCGAGGCCTTGAAAACCTCATTCTATGTTGCCTCGTGCATGATCCGGGCATGTAGCCAGAAAGATTTTGTGATAGAATATGTAAATTCTATGAGAAAATTGAAAAAAATGAAATTAATATTGATATAGTTGACTTCGATCAACATTTTTGGTAAACGGACCTGGACCCGAGATCGGACGGTCCCGGAAGGTCCTTAGAAAAATATGGGAGCCGAACATGCGTCCGGAGTCGAATTTTGAGGCCTAGAACCTAAGTTATGGATTTTTTTGTTAAATTGTTTTTGTTGTAATTATTAAAGGAAAATGAATTAAATGACCTTGGTATCGGACTCGTATTTTGGTTCCGACGCCTGGCACAAGTCTTAAATATTATATATGTGCTTTCTGCAAAGTTTGGTGACATTTGGATGTCGTTTGATGTGTTTTGAACCTTGAGTTCCAAATTTGAAAGTTATGAAACTAAAAAGGATGATAATCATGAACTTGAGGCTTGATTTGATGAAAACGATGTTATATTGGCGATGTGATCGCATGAGCAAGTATGTAATATGTTTTTGATGTTGTGTACATGTTTGGTTTGGAGCCCGGGGGCTCGGGTAAAGATTTTATAGGCCGTTGGTTCAAATTCTGAAATTTTACACTGCTAATTTTTCACCCAGCTGGTATCTTCGCAAATGCGAAGATTTTCTCGCAATTGCGATAAGTCCCAGATTAGCCTTGGTTCGCAAATGCGAACCAGACTTCGCAAATGCAAAGTTGGCAGGGGTGTGCAGTGGTTCGCAAATGCAAACTTAAATTCTCAAATGCGAGGCCTTCAATGATTCGCCTGGCTTCGCAAATGCGAAGCTATCATTGCAAATGCGAAGGCCTCTTTGACCCAGCCTTGTTCGCAAATGCGAACATTATGTCGCAAATGCGATGCTGACAGACCCCAGACCTGATGCGTATGCAATTGCGAACAAATGTTCGCAATTGCGGTACCCGCAGCTATGCAATTTTATACTTAAACGAATTTTTCAGTTCTTTCTTCATTCTTTCAAAAACCCAGACACTACACACGAACCCTCAAGAGCAAATTCACTCCAAAACAATTGTAAGTCACTTTTTCTTAATTCTTTCAATTCCTAGCAACATTAAACATGATTTTCAATAGAAATCAAAGGTTTTCATGGTAGAAATTCTTGTTTTTGGGTAGAATCTAGGGTTTTCATGAATTGGGTAATTAGACCTCGAATTGGGGTTTGAAACAAACCATATATTTGAACTCGTGGGGGAATGGGTAACCAGATTTTGGTCCAAACCCCGAGTTTCGACCACGTGGGGCTAGGGGCATTTTGGGAAATTTTGGGGTAAACTTTGAGAAAACCATTTTTAAGCATTCAAACTAAGTTATTTAGTATTTATTAATGTAATGGAATCAATTGTGACTAGATTCGAGCTAGTTGAAAGCAGAAATTTGGGGAAAAGCTATAGTTGAAGGATAAATTGGACTTCAAGGCTAGAGGTAAGTGTTTATTCTATCTTAGCTTGAGGGAATAGGATTGTGTGCTATGTGTTATGTGATCGAGTGCGGTGTATGGGTTGTGGTGACAAGCATCCATACACTGGCGTCTAGCATGACCGTGAGTCGTTGTTGATACTTGTAGTGAGATATTTTAAAGATGAATTTTTGAACCCTTGCCGGGTTGTGGAATTGTACATTGTTTTCCCTTGCTGGGACTTATTGTGGAATTATGTATTGTTTTCCCTTGCCAGGACTTTGTTGTGATGATTATTGTATCCCTTGTCGGGACGGTTCATGATTGTTGTTTTCATTCTCTGCCCTTAACTGTGATTGTTATTTGGGTGAGGAAGAGTGATAACACACAAAGGGTGATGCGGTGCCTTGTTTTACTATTATTGCATGAAGGTTAATTCGGTGCCTCATTATTGATTATGCACGAAGGTTAATGCCGTGCCTTGTTATTGATTATGCACGAAGGATCATGTCGTGCCTTGTGATATTGATTATGCTCGAAGGGTAATGTCGTGCCTTGTTATTGAACCATGCACGAAGGATCATGCCGTGCCATGGATGTGAGGATGAGAGTAAAAGCATGAACGGTGATGCCGTGCACTTTTATTTGTTTATTTGGTAAGGATGAGAGTAAAAGCACGAAAGGTGATGTCGTGCAACTATTGGCTATTCCTTGTTTGTTATTAACTGTTTTCATTATACTCTGGTTTCCATTATTGACTTAATAATTGTTGCTAACTGTTGAGCTTCCCTCTTATGATACTTCTTGTTGATTTTGATACTTGATTATTTCCCATTATCTTGTAGTGTACATATGTTTATAGAACTGCATAGGTTTATGTGGGTGTCTGGTCCTAGGCTTTTCACTAATTCGCCGGGATAGGAAAGGCACTTACCAGCACATGGGGTCGGATTGTGCTAATACTGCACTTCTGTGCGTTTTTGCACAGGTCCAGGTTTTGATTAGGAGCAGCAGTAGAGCCTTGCGTGGGAGTTGAGCATTTCGAGAACGAGGTAGCTTGCAGGTGTCCGCAGGCCCAGCGTCTCTTCCACTTATTTATGTTATTTGTTGTGGTCTCATTATTCCTAGACAAACAAATTCATGTTACTTTCCTTCAGACCTTTATGTATAGTATTCAGTAGTAGTTAGTGAGTTGGTGACTCCACGTCTTGGGTAGAGGATTTTAGCAGTGTTTTGCTTTAGTATTACTTATCTCTATTTTGAAAGTCTTCCGCACTTATTTAATTAATGTTATTGTTCTTGATGATAAAAATGAGTATGAAATAATGATAAAAGCAGGTTAATGTTGAATGTAGTGGCTTGCCTAGCTACCACGAGTAGGCGCCATCACGATCCCGATGTTGGGGGAAAATCCAGGTCGTGACACATCTTTGTACACTTAGACTCATAAGGTTTTTCATTGCTGAATCAGGTACACAGCTGAAACTTCAAACATGTAACTGCAATGAATTTGAAGTGGATGAATAAATCGAGATGATTTTTCAATAATTGCTTTCTGAATTTACTTTTGTCTTTAGTATATAAATAGTTGAATCTGTAATTCAATAGGAAATTGTTGTATAATTTGTTCATGTGAGGCACGAACTTATGCTGGAAACAATGTTATAGAATAGTAAATAGAACTAGTGTAGTGATAGTAATTGAAATCACCTAGTTAATTAAAATAGGTTAATGATAAAATTAATTCAATTAATCTCGAAAATAAGCTCATAATAGTAGATTCATAGCAATACTCTTAATCAACATGTGATAGATAGTCTAGTTCAATACTTGCTAGCTTTTCCTTAAATAATTTAATAGTAGTTAAAATAACATAGAACGAAACAGTAGCTACACATGAAATTAATTATCTTAAGGTCAGTCGAATTGGTTATACAATTAGCTTAGTGATTAAATATAATTAGTTTCTGAAAGTTACAAGGAGTCACTATTCAGTGAATCATTTAGCAGTAATCATGTCTTATATAGTTAAACAACATGTTGTCATCTTAGCCAATAAATAACCTATTTCAATAGTTTAAATTAGTTGTTGAAACATAAAAGCAAAAGCAGTCTGTTAATTGAATTTCACTCACATTAGATAGTTAAGATTTGAAGCTAGCACTGTAACTTTGTATTATTTCTTTTCTTAAGTGAATAAATAATTCGAATTTGTTCTATTCTGATTCTGAATATTTATATATATGATGAATTTTAATTTATGTTTCTCCTTTTCGATTCCGTTTGGTTTGGGCCTAATAGATAGCGAAGGCCCATATCTATACCGATGCACAATTGGGCTTCTGATAGACAACTTCCGTGTGTTCTGGGTTTTCGAGACCCAGTCACATAAATTAACCTACTGAGTATGAACCCGAAGAGTCCAGGCCCAGTAATATAAAGAATAAGGCCTGGACTTGTATTCTGAAAATTAATTGATTAGGGAAAAACCAAATGATAGAGAATATAGTTGTATATATAGGATTGGACTATAAAAATCGAGTGGGACGAGCCTCGCATGAAAACAAAAATAGCGGGGTCCCCATATAAACGAATAATTATATAATAGACTTGGGAAGGTTGATAACTAATTCCACAACCTTTCCAAAAGATTAAAAGCCGATAGACGATGTAGGCGCAATTCTTAAATTATACTTTCCCTAATACGAGTGCACATTTGATGTGACTCAAATCATAAATCTTGGCGAATCTGAAGCGTGTTAAAAGTCACAGGCGTACTGGTTGCGGTGTACCTCGAAATACGTTTTCGCAACGTCGCAATTCAAAAAATATTCAAAGTGAAACATGTACATATTGTTTAAAAAGCATATAATAAATCAATTGAAATCAAGAACGACAGTTGAGCAACCGTGCTAAAACCACGAAATCCTGGAGTGCCTAACACCTTCTCCCGGGTTAACAGAATTCCTTATCCGGATTTCTTGTTGCGCGGACTGTTAAACAGAGTCAACTTCCTCGGATTCGGGATTAACCGGTGACTTGGGACACCATTATTTTCCCATGTGGCAACTCTGAAATTTTAAATAAAATCCCAAATCAATTGTCCTTTATTTGGAAAAACTCCTTCGTCGTCATTATTATATCCTTTCTCGGGGTATTTATAATATCGAGGTATACCTTATTATCCTAGACGGGAAAATCAAAAAGGTATTAAAAAGGAAGGTGTGACAGCTCTGGCGACTCTGCTGGGGATAAGTAACCCAGAACTTCGGTTCATGGTTTAAGAATTCGAGCTCGATAGAATTGCCGTTATTGATATTATTTGACTTTGTTATATGTTTTGATCAATGTGCTACGTGTTTTTATCGCTTTGATATTTTGTGGATTGTATATATAGAACTGTACCGAAAACCCTTCTCTTTTTTATCTCCGGGGATGTGCTTACTGGTTGAGACTCCCCTTTCTGTTAAGTTTTACCCAAAATAAGAAATAGAGGCCGGATAAGTTACAAAGCCGAATGACCCCGTGGGTCCTCGGTACGTAGCCCCCTCCTCGATTCGAGTTGTCCACTCGGTTACACGGTCTAGCACCATATGAAACCATAAGATATTGAACATAGGTCTTAGACGATTATTTGCATCATAACTCACTTAGGGGACTAAACACAGGGGTTGGGTCCGTCTAGGACAGGTGACCAGGAATATTAAAGACCGAGCATATTATATGTTGCATTTTAATTGTCTTGGATCATTATGCGGACCGGCAAAATTCCCAAAAAGGCAAAAGAAAGAGAAAATTCTGGAAAAAAAAGCATTGAAATATTAGCAAAATATTGCTGAAAATTTGAAAAGAAAAATATGAAAAAAATATGAAGAACAATGTTGTGGAAATAATTGGTCACATAATCTGACCGAACTATGCAGGTTTGATTCTCGCCATTAGGTAGGATACGTAGGCAACCCCTGACGGGTCCGACCACCCTTTTAGAAAAATGACCAAAAAAATATTGAATTTTAGTTTCAAATAATCGAGGTGATTGCTATTTTTGGAAATAGCCGAATGTTCCGAAAGGACGCCGGGAGGCTGTTTTGGCAAAAATGGCCACTTCAAAATCATGACTTTCCTTTCAAAAATAAAAAGCCTGAAAAGGTTAATTCTTTCAAGAAAATGAAAATTGTCTTTGAAAAATATTTTTTCTTTTTTCTGAATAAAATCACCTCTAATAATTGTGCAGGATGAGCACATTACAGAATGAACCCTTCACCTTAATGAATAAAATCCCTTTGGAGTTGAGACTATGGTGGAACGATATGGGTTAAGAAGGACAAGATTGGGTTAAACGCTATCTAAAGGACCTTACGGGATTGATGGACATAATTCCCCGTGGTGATATAATCCGGGCACTTGTCACTTGTTGGGATCCCGCACATATTGTTCTACACTTCTCAGTCTTCGAGCTCACTCCTACCATAGAGGAAATTGCTTACTATATCGGGAAATATGAGGTTCCCCTGAAAGAGAAATACCCGGTGGCTCCGAGGGCGATAACAGTACACAGATTCCTCGATTCTTTGAAAATTGCCAGGAACGTACATAACGAAGACTTGGCTAATGGGTTTTGTTCTTTAAATTTCATCTACAGTAGATATGGTCATATCGGGGGATTCAACGACCCTACGAACAAGCTCTACAATAAATCCAACCGACTCAAGTGGGAAGAGCATAGGCGATTTGCCTTTATAGTGGCGTTCCTCGGATTAGTCATATTTCCGAGAAAAGTTGGAAACATTGATACAAGGGTCGTCGGGGTAGTCAGTACTCTTCTTTTGCAAGAAAATAGCACATTGGCACCAATGATTATAGCTGATATCTTTCGTGCCCTCGCATCCTGTAAAGCGAGGCATGACTTCTTTGAGGGTTGCACTTTGATTCTCCATATTTGGTCGATAGAACATTTGTGTCGTCATCCTCCGTTCTCGAGTTATGTGTCGTCTAAGAAGACGTGCATTGAGGAGTTTTATATGAGAACAAAAGAAGTTAATCTGCCGGAGGGAGCAAAAGGTTGGATTTCATACTTGCGATCATTGACCGCTAGCCAAATTGATTGGGCATACAGATGGTTGCTCCTCGATGAGGTGATGTACATGCCAACAGAAGGGTCGCATTTCTTAATCACGAGTCTTAAAAGCATTCAGCCTTATGCACCGATAGGGTACTACGACAGCTTGGGAGATATCAATTTATACCAAAAGAAGGGGACCTCAGCTTACAAGCAGTAGAGATTAGTCCGGACGGACAAATCCCGGATGCAAAGATTCGATAAATTTGGAATGAATGCCAAAGCTTGAAGGTAGACACTTGTGTGGGAAACCAAGCTCAGGGAGAGGTATCCTTAGGGTATGCTGCATGGTATCGCCAGGATGTCGAGCATGATAGACCAATAAAAAGGCCTTACATTCAAGATTTGGCCGAGCAGTCTAAGGAGCACATAAATTGGGTGGCTAGAGAAAATGAGTATAGAGCCAAGATCAGCTTGCTAGAAAAGCAATTTCGAGATCTCCAATTCGAAAGTGGTTTACAAGCGGCATCTGACGAAAGAGAAAAAAAGCAGTTGAGAAAAGAGAATGAAATCTTAAAGGCTTAAATTGCATAAATGAAAATTGCAGCCAGACCCCACTTCGCCTAGCCCGAGATGAAAAATTGATTGAAAATCTTTGGCGCAAAGTGAATGACTACAGCTTCGATCTTGATAAAGCAGAAAAGGAGTTAGTCGGGGTTCGGAGACAACTGGCCAAAAATGCCGAGGAAAAAGATGGAATGGTTCAGCAATGACAAGATGAACATAAGGTTGAGGTAGCTTAATTGAGAAAGAAAGTCATTACAGCCGAAGTCAAAAGTTGCAAGATAATAAAATAGTTTGAAGTAGAAAGAGAACATTGTTACATGGCTATGGATCAGTTAGAATTTGAGCTGCAACAACTACAAAAGGAGAACCAACAAACCTTAGACGCTCGTGCCAAACAGATCAGCAGGCTGCTTCAAGAAAAAGGGGTCATCCGAGAGAGAATCGTCATTATTGCTCAGTACATCACCAGGAAATGCCAATTTTGTGAAGATATGGCCCAGGCAATATTCACATCAACAGTAAAGTTCTTTGTAAAACAAGTAATGTCTGGCCTAGATAAACTCCAAAGTGGACTAGCATATAGGCCCGCGGCAAGACCGAACGACGTCTCGCGGGCACTAGGAGCATTGATGTAATCGTAGGGCATACATTTTGTATTTGTATTCCTCTTTGCATTTGTAGTACAACATCATTTGTAACCGATGTTTTTGATTATCAATGAAAAAATTCAAAAGAAGTTGCTATCATTATTTTTCCGTTTTAATACTAATTGTCAGGGCGATAGGCAAATATGTAGGAATGAAAAAACAAAATGAAAATGAAAAAGAATATATGGAAAAGAAAAGAAAAAAAAACAAAACAAGAAAAAGAGAAAGAGATGAATAGAAAAGCAATGAAAAACATAGGTGAAAATAAAATGGTGGTTCAAAGAGGAATAAATGCAGGAATGATGCATAATGATCAGGGCAAAAGTTGCGATTTTAATCATTATATTTTACCCCTTATGAGCTAACTATTAACGAGTTTTGTTGTTGATGAATATCAGATTTTCAGCTGGCAACTGGCAGCACATCATCATTACAATACACGTTCAAAAGCTATGTCTAAGGCTATGACTCAGGAGATTGAACCTACCATCACGGACCCAGTACAGGAAGAAGAGGTTGTAGATGTTGCGGGTTATGAAAGAGGAGATGTATAAGCTAAGGCAGCAAATGTCGAAAATGTACCAAGCCTGGTCCAGGGGTCAACCTTTGCCCACCTATCCAGCCAATCCAGCATATGTCCCTCCCGGAAATCCTAATCCCGAACCACCTACCATGAACTCATCCTCTACGTACCCAAATTACCAACACTACTATGCCACAACTTTACAGGCACCACCACCACTATCCAAACAAGTTCCACCACAACCACCCCAGGTTGCCCCGGTATATATGGCACCACCACATGCCGCTCTATAGAAATCGTCAAGTGAACCAGTGTTCCATGTGCAAAACACTCATTATTATCCACCGGAGCCAACATTTAGGCAGCACGACTCCTATACTTCACTTATGGATACGACGGAAGAAAAGCCTGTCAGGAACTTGGAGCAAGAAGAGATGGCACTGAAGATGAGAAGTCTAGAACAATCTTTCCGTAACATACAAGGGCTAGGAGGCCAAGTGAGCGTCGCGTATAAAGATTTATGTTTGTTTCCAGAAGTGCAGCTCCCGGCTGGATTAAAGCTACCTAAGTTCGATATGTACGATGGACATGGGATCCGATAGCCCATCTAAGGGGTTATTGTAGCAAGATGCGTGGTGCAGGGGGAAGAGATGAGTTATTGATGGCTTATTTTATCCAGAGTTTGAGCGGTTCTGCACTGGAGTGGTATACTCATCAAGATCACACCAGATGGTTCATCTAGGATGATCTAGCTCAGTCATTTGCTAACCACTTCCAGTACAATTTGGAAATAATTTCAGACAGGCTGTCCCTAACAAAAATAGAGAAGAAGCCCGGGGAAAGATTACAGGAGTACTGGTTTAGATGGAGAGAACAAGCTGCATGGGTGGACCCTCCAATGAAGGAAATAGAAATGGTAAACTACTTTCTACAGGCCTTAGAGTCTACTTACTATGGTCATCTGGTATCAGCTATTGGGAAAACTTTTAATGAAGTGGTGCAAATGGGATGTTTCGTAGAGAAGGGATTGAAAACCAATAAAATCATGAGCTCTTCGGCTATTAAGGCCATGAATCAGGCGATACAAACCGGAACTGGGGGATCCATCGGTAAAAAGAAGAAGGAGGAGGTCGCAGTTGTTGAAAGTAGACCATGGTCTCGGGGCCAAAATACATACCATCACCCACCTCGTCCATACCAACCATACCCACCAGCACCCTACAACCTACCTCCACTATATTATCCACCCACCACTCCACATTTTTCCGCCCCACATGCTCAATATTACCCACCGCCTCCACATGTATGGCGAGCCCAAACTCCACAAAATGTTTACCACACAAAAACACCTACCCACCTTCCAGAACATATAAAAATCCTAATAGACCTAGCTTCCGTCCAGATCTAGAAGTGAGAGGAAACAGGGCCCAAACAAAGAAAACATTCACTCTGTTAGGGGAGTCATGCACTAGCCTTTATCATCGCCTGAGGGAGCTGAGGATGCTAAGCCCAATTGAGCCAAAACTTCCAAACCCACCACCCAGAAACCTTAACCAATCAGTCCGATGTGAATATTGTTCCTGGGCGCCGGGACACAATACTGAAAAGTGTTGGCACTTGAAATCCGCCATACAAAAGCTTATTGATACCAGAATGATCGAGGTGCAGGCTCCAGAAAGTCCCAATATTACACAGAACCTATTGCCAGCCCATCATGAGATGCATATGATAGAATTGGAACAGGGAGAGAGTAATAAGAAACCTTCCCAATCAGTGATGATGATAAAAGCCAATAACAAAGTAGAAAGAGAGGTTGAGAAAGAGAAAGCGACAGCCGAGTTGCCAGTGAAGAAGCCATCAGTGGTCGAGGCTATGAAAATAGTAGTGCCAGGAGCTAAGCCATTGTTGACAGTGAAGGGAGCATATGTGGAACCTCTAGTCATCAAACCAGTGGTACAGATGCAAGTTGTAAACACTAAAGCCATGCCATGAAACAATAACAAAGTCACAGTGACGTACAAGGTGAAGGAGGTTACAGGAAAAGTCAATGAAACACACGGTCTAACTCGTTCCGGCCGATGCTTTGCCCCGGAAGAGTTGAGGAAAACAAAAGTGGTAAAAGAGAATCCTAATAAGGTGAAGAAAGCAGTTGCTAAAGAAGAAGCAGAAGAGTTTTTGAAAAAGATGAAAGCTCAAGACTATTCAATAGTAGAGCAGTTGAGAAAGACGCTTGCACAAATTTCATTGCTATCATTGCTAATTCATTCTGAAGAGCACATGAAGACATTAATGAAAATTCTGAACGAAGCACATGTGCCCGAGAAAATATCAGTCTGCCATCTTGAGAAAATCACGAATAAAATCTTTGAGACAAACAAGATAACATTCTCAAATAATGAATTTCCACTTGAAAGGACGGAGCATAACAAAGCACTTTATCTCATCGTCAAGTGCGAAGAATCTGTGGTTATCCGTGTTCTGGTAGACAACGGGTCAAGTGCCAACATTTGTCCACTCTCAACTGTGGGAAAGCTAAAGATTAATCCTGATAGAATCCGTCGAAACTGTGTGTGTGTACGGGGCTTTGACGGAGGAGGCAAGAATACTCTAGGGGACATTGTGCTAGATGTTACTATCGGACCAGTGGACTTCACCATGGAATTCCAAGTGCTAGATGTTGTTGTTTCTTATAATCTATTATTGGGACATCCGTGGATACGCACGGCAAAAGTTGTACCATCCTCTCTGCACCATATGGTGAAATTTGAATGGTAACAATAGGAAATCATAGTGCATGGAAATGATGGTCTATAACACCATAACGCCATTTGAAGAAACTGAAGGGGACAAGACCCATGGGTATATCAAGTGATGGATGCTGTGGTAGTTAACCGAATATCCGAAGGGAAGAGCATGCCAATTCCTACAGTGGCTCCTACAGCAATAATGGTGGCTAAAGAAATGATCAAAAATGGGTTTGCATCGGGAAAAAATTTGGGAATAACTCTACAAGGGATAACACAACCAGTCCATTTGCCGGGAAATAATGACACCTTCGGCCTGGGTTTTAAGCATACTCATGCCAACATCCAAAGGGACAAAAGAATGAAGAAGAAAATTTGGACCCTCCCAAAACCAATTCCAAAATTATCTGATACCTTTACTAGGCCTGGTACACGAAGACATTTGGCAACTGCTATGCCAAGTTATGCTGAAATAAGGCCAGATGTGGAGCTTCTAGCAAGGTTTGAGATGTTGTTTGAGGATGTAAACATGTTGGAGATGGGTAAGGGAACGAGTGGATGGATGTTTAGTTCGTGGGACCCGGCACTGCACTTAATAATTGGGAGTTGTGGTAGTTAGCCTTAAAACATTTCATTTTTTCCAAAGCTATTTTGTTTTGTAATCCCACACCTCATTGAAAACAAATGTATCCAACCTCTGTTATCTTTTTGAAAAAAATCAATGAAATGCAATTTCTTTCCTTCTTCACTTTTGCCTTATTTTATTTTTCTTCTTTTTGTACAGTTCAATATTTGCTGATTCCGATGATATGTCATGCATGAAGGATTCCCGGTCCAGTCTTGATAATCAAATAGTTATACAGGAAATTGAAAATGAGTATCAAGTAGAATATGAAGATGAGGAAATACTGGAGGAAATCAGTAAAGATTTGAATCAATATAAGGAAAAACCCAAATCGAACTTAAATGAGATAGAATCCGTTAATCTGGGGAGTGAGAATAACGTCCGGGAAACAAAGATCAATGTGCATTTAGAGGCTTCCCTCAGAGAAGATCTAATCAAGTTATTACATGAATACAAGGACATATTTTCTTGGTCCTATGATGACATGCCCGGACTTAGCATTAATCTGGTGGTACATAAATTACCCATTCATCCGGAATACCGGCAGGTAAACCGAAGTTAAGAAAGTTTAAAATGAACATCAGCGTGAAAATAAAAGAAGAAGTTAACAAGAAATTTGATGCAAAGGTCATACGAGTTACAAAATATCCCACCTGGTTAGCTAACGTTGTGCTAGTTCCGAAGAAGGATGGAAAAACCAGGGTGTGCGTTTATTACAGAGACCTCAACAAGGCCAGTCCAAAGGATGATTTTCCATTGCCAAATATCCATATACTGATTGACAATTGCGCCAAACATGAAATTGGCTCTTTTGTGGATTGTTATGCGGGTTATCATCAGATCCTAATGGACGAAAAAGACGCGGAAAAGACAGCCTTTATCACGCCTTGGGGAACATATTGTTATAGGGTTATGCCATTTGGGTTGAAGAATGTCGGGGCTACATATATGAGGGTGATGACCACTATGTTTCATGATATGATGCACCGAGAGATAGAAGTGTATGTGGATGATGTCATCATTAAGTCCAAAAAGCAATGTGATCGCGTTGAAGATTTAAGGAAGTTTTTCCAGAGGCTCCGAAGATATAATCTCAAGCTCAATCCAGCAAAGTGTGCTTTCGGGCTGCCTTCAGGAAAGTTATTGGGGTTTATAGTAAGCCGGCATGGTATTGAATTGGATCCATAGAATATAAAAGCAATCCAGAATTTGCCTCCGCCAAAGAACAAGAAGCAAGTTATGAGTTTATTAGGTAGGTAGAATTATATCAGCAGGTTCATTGCTCAATTGACGTCAACATGTAAGCCTATTTTCTAATTGTTGAAGAAAGATGCTGCAGTAAATTGGACTGATGAATGCCGAGAAGCCTTTGATAAGATTAAAGAATATTTGGCAAATCCTCCAGTGTTAGTTCCACCGGAATCGAGAAGACCTCTGATTTTGTATTTAACGGTGTTAGACAATTCTTTTGGCTACGTACTGTGGCAGCACGATGAGACTGGAAAGAAAGAGCAGGCGATATATTACCTCAGTAAAAAGTTCACATTTATGAGGTAAAATACACTCAATTGGAAAGAACATGTTGTGCATTAACCTGGGTTGCTCAGAAACTGAAACACTACTTTTCAGCTTATACCACATATCTGATATCACAGTTAGACCCATTGAAGTATATATTTCAGAAGCCCGTGCCTACAGGAAGACTTGCTAAATGGCAGATTCTGCTCACAGAATTTGACATCATCTATGAAACATGTATGGCAATGAAGGCGCAAGCAGTTGCAGATCATCTAGCAGAGAATCTAGTGGATGATAAATATGAGCCACTAAAGACATATTTTCCGGATGAGGAGGCAATGAATGTTGAAGAAATAGAGCAAAATGACAAGCCAGATTGGAGAATGTACTTCGACGGAGCCGTCAACAGTAAAGGAGTTGGAATTGGAGCAGTACTTATTTCAGAAACGAGTCAGCATTATCCCGTTACCGCTTAGCTTCAATTTTTCTCACCAACAATATGACCGAATATAAAACGTGTATATTGGGATTGAGGATGGCAATAGATATGGGTATTCAAGAGATTTTGGTCATGGGTGACTCGGATCTCTTGATACACCAGATTCAAGGAGAATGGGAAACAAAAGATTTGAAGTTGATACCTTATCGACATTGTCTACATGAACTGTCCCAGAGATTTCAATCTATAGAGTTCAAACACATCCCAAGAATGCACAATGAAGTAGCAGATGCTCTTGCCACATTATCCTCCATGTTGCATCATCCGGATAAAGCTTATGTAGATCCACTTCAGATACAGGTGTATGACCAAAATGCTTATTGTTTTGCTGTGGAAGAAGAACTAGATGGAGAACCGTGGTATCATGATATCAAAGAATACTTGAAGACAGGAAAGTACCCAGAACAAACCACTGGAGATCAGAAGAGAGCTATAAGACGATTGGCAAATGGATTTTTCTCTCAGTGAAGGGATTGTATATAAAAGAACACCAGATTTGGGATTGTTGAGATGTATGGATGCACAACAAGCTGACACGATTATGGCTGAGGTACATGCGGGAGCTTGCGGACCTCATATGAGCAGATACATTTTAGCAAAGAAGATACTGAGAGCAGGATATTATTGGCTCACCATGGAACGTGATTATATTAGATATGTGAGAAAATGCCATCAATGCCAGGTACATGGAGATTTGATTCACTCTCCACCCTATGAATTGCATACAATGTCTGCACCTTGGCCGTTCGTTGCTTGGGGCATGGATGTCATCGGACCAATAGAGCCTGCAGCCTCTAATGGACACAGATTTATTTTGGTCGTGATTGACTATTTTACCAAATGGGTGGAGGCAAAGACATTTAAGGTAGTGACGAAGAAGGCCGTGGTGGATTTCCTTCATGAAAATATCATATGCCGTTTTGGAGTTCCTAAAGTAATTATCACAAACAATGGGAAAATCTGAAAAATCACCTCATGGCAGAAGCATGTCAAATATTTAAAATCCTACATCGTAACTCTACACCTTACAGACCAAAGGCAAATGGAGCAGTAGAAGCTGCAAATAAGAATATAAAGAAGATTCTCACAAAAATGGTGGAAGAGTCAAGGCAATGGCATGAGGAGTTACCTTTTGCTCTTATGGGTTATCGCATAACTGTACGTACTTCGATTGGTGCCACGCCCTATTCGTTGGTGTATGGAATAGAGGCTGTTATACCCGCGGAAACCGAGATACCATTCCTTCGAATCATAGCTGAAGCTGAGATCGATGATGATGAATGGGTAAAAGCCCGGTTGGAACAATTGAATCTGATTGATGAAAAGAGGTTAGCAGCGGTTTTCCATGGGCAATTATATCAGCGGAGAATGGCTAGAGCATACAATAAGAAGGTACGTCCTCGGAAATTTGAAAGTGGAACAATTGGTATTGAGGCGTATTCTGCCGTATTGGGCTTAAGCAACAGGAAAATTTGCACCAAACTGGCAAGGACCGTTCATGGTATCACAGGTGTAGTCCAATGAAGCCCTATATCTGACCGATGTTGAAGAAAAATGCATAGAGACTGCTATCAATACAGATGCAGTCAAGATATATTATGTATGATTCCTTTTCATTTGTATAATTTTATTTGTTGTGATTTTGGAATTGAAATGATAAAGGCATTTTATTCTCTATCCAAACACTATTATCCATTGACATCCCCATTGAGCCTTATTTGATCTATTCTTTCATACCCCTCTCTTGGAATTTCTTATGATACAAGAGAAAAAGTAGAAAAATGAAAAAATGGAAAAATGAAAAAAAAGAGCAAATGCAAACAAAAGCAAATTGCAAACAAAAGAAAAAAAACAAATGAAAATGGGGAAAAAAGTCAAATGAAACAATGAATTATTGACGTAGTTTAACTACGTCTGACTTGATCCTGAAAGGGTACGTAGGCAGCCTCGCTGAGGTTCAGTCATAATAAAGGAAGAATCCAAAATTCCCCACATATTGAAACTGGGGCAGAAGTTATGTTTTAT
>JASVEL010005013.1:0-63049 GCA_032618575.1 Nicotiana noctiflora
AGTCCATGCCCAGAATAATATCGAAATCAACCATACCAAGCTATAACAGATCAGCTCTGGTCTCAAAACCACAAATAGTGACCAAACACGACCGATACACATGGTCCACAACAAAAGAATCTCCCACCGGAGTAGATACATAAATGGGGGAACTCAAAGAATCTCGAGGGACACACAGATGTGAAGCAAAATAAGAGGACACATATGAAAAAGTAGAACCAGGATCGAATAGAACCGACGCCTCTCTATGACTAACAAAGATAATACCTGTGATAACAGAATCGGAGGCAACAAATATGGCACGATCAGGAATAGCATAAAATCTTGCCTGACCCCTCCCTCGAGGGTGGCCTCTATTACCTTGATCCCTGCCCCTAGCTGGCTGGGCAGGTGGGGTGGTAGCTCGGGCTGGAACGATGGCCTGCTGACCCTGTGAACCACGTTGAGGCTGCAAATCTATGGAGGCGCTCCTCTCCTATGCCCGGGGCACTCCCTAACCAGATGGCGAGTATCCCCACACTCAAAACAAGCTGTGGGAGGATGCGGTGGCTGTGACTGACCAGCCCCACTAACGCTGGATTGACCCCTGGAGGTACCCCGCGTAGGAGGCGCACTGGAAACTATGGGAGCATAGTAAGGCTCCTGAGGTGCTGGAAGAGCTGGAGTACTACCAGCTGCAGGCAATGCTGAATTAATTGGATGACCTGAATAACCCCTGCCAAAACGACCGACTGCTGAAGTACGGGCACCAGAGAAAAGACCCGACTCATGAGACCTCTTAGCCTTCCTCTGTCCTCTCTCTCTCTAGGGAGCATACTCTCGATCCACCTGGCAATAATCACCGCCTACTAATATGGTACATCTGTCTCCAGCTCCCTAGCCATGCTGGACCGGATCGGCAGAATAAGGCACTCAATAAACCTCCGCACTCTCTCCCGGACCGTGGCTACCAAGGCCGGTGCATGCCTGGCTAACCGGGTGAAACTAATAGCATACTCTAATACTGTCATAGAGCCCCAACGCAACTGCTGAAACTCCGATCGCCATGTATCCCTAAGGCTCTGGGGAACAAACTCCCTAAAAAACATATCAGAAAACTGTGTCCATGTCAACGAGGCAGACTCATCTGGACTATCTAACTCATACGTGCGCCACCAATCATAAGCTGCCCCACGAAGCTGAAAAGCAGTAAAGGAAACCCCACTCGTCTCCACTATACAAATAGTACGGAGGATACGACGACACTCCTCCAGAAATCCCAATGTATCATCCGAAGCCAAGCCACTGAACATTGGGGGATCATATTTCTTGAACCTTTCTAATCTACGCTGCTCGTCCTCGGAGGCAGCTGGCCCACCTCCAGGCTGTACTAGGGCAGCAAGAGGTATAGTAATAATCTATGGAACCTGCCCCACGAGCACTCGCTGCTCAGGTGTAACGGCTGTGGGAGTCTGGGCCACTCCCCCGGCCTGAGATGTAGTTGCAGTGAGAGGAAGCAACCCCGCCTAAGCTAAAGTAGTATACATGCTATTAAACTAGTGCAAGGGTCTCCTGGAGTGCTGGAGTAGTAACAGCTATAGTCGGTGTACCAGGTGACTGCGCTCTAACCTGATCCACCGGTGGTGCCTCAGCGACAATGCACGCGGGTGTTGTGGCTGCACCTCAGGTGCGTCCTCGACCTTTACCACGGCCCCGGCCTCTGGCGGCAGCAGTAGGGGGTGCGTGTGCCTGATCCTTACGAGTAGCACTTGTCCTCACCATCTGTGAGAGAGTAGAAAATAGAAGTTTATATTTGGTGCCAAAATATCGCACGACACGGAATTCAAAAGAAATGAAGAGTTTCCTAAACAGTTACATAGCCTCTCTTAGATAAATACAGACGTCTCCGTATCGATCAGCGAGACTCTAAATAACCGGTCTGTATCCCATGACTCCTATGAACCTAGAGCTCAGATACCAACTTGTCACGGCCCTAGTTCATGAATCGTGAACATATCATGACGGCTCCTAGTCTTCACGACTAGGTAAGCCTAACACAATGTGGAATATATACTTTCATGAACAAAAGTTAAAATAACAGCGGAATGATGTAAAAGAAATGTAATAAGTGTCGCTCGGTATATACACTTCGCCAAATAGCAGAAGAAAACACACTACCAAGACCTGGAAACTCACGGGCAACACAGACTAAGAAAAAGTACAACTGTGGCTCTATACATCAAGAGTGTCTATACAACGGAAATAAGGAAATAGCTGATATCACTAATGAGAATAGACGAAGACTTTCCTGATCTGCAGACGTAGCAGATCATACCTCAAGTCTTCTGAAGGTGCTCCTATATCACCTGTAATGTGCATGATCTGATGTACCTGGATCTGCACAACAAAAGTGTGCAGAAGAGTAGTATAAGTACACCATGGTGGTACTTAGTATGTGCCAAGACTAACCTCGATGGAGTAGTGACGAGGAAGGTTAGGGCCCTACCGAGAAAAAATAACATAATGATGATAATAATATCGAGCAGTTCAAGTAAGAATAAGACTGAAATAACAGCAATAAAGTAAATACTGTAACCGTCTACAATTAAGCTAACAAGGAGTAACCAATACAACAAAATACAAATCAACAAGCCCAGGATCTCCGGGAATTGAACCCGTAGTCCCTCTCTATACTCAACAGCTCAGGATCTCTGGGAATCGAACCAGCAGTCCATACATCAGTCTCACAGGATCTCCGGGAATTGAACCCGCGGTCCATATATCAGTATCTCTGGGTCTCCGGGAATCGAACCCGCAGCCCTTGGATCTCCGGGAATTAAACCCGCAGTCTGTATCTCAATATCTCAGGATCTCTGGGAATTGAACCTGCAGTCCATACATCAGTCTCACAGGATCTCCGGGAATTGAACTCATAGTCCGTAGATCAGTATCTCTGGGTCTCTGGGAATCGAGCCCGCAGCCCTCGGATCTCCGAGAATTGAACCCGCAGTCCATATCTCAATATCTCAGGATCTCCGGGAATTGAACCCGCAGTCCACAAACACAAACACAACCAATAAGAGGGAAAACACAGAGAAATATGAAGTACATAGCTACAATTTACACCAAATCCAGTCCCCAATGTTCCAGGAAGTTCAATTAAGACATGTAGGCACTTGGATAGATAATCCTATCTAATAATGCTTCTCTAGCTAACATAAGATAATTCTTACAACTTAATCAATTAAATATCAAGAATATCACGATTTGAACAGTTCAAATAAGGTGGTTTTTCAACAATCTGTGCAAGTACACGCCCGTCACCTTGCGTACAAGGCATGTAACTCAACACATAATATCCTAGGGGAGAAGGTTACCCCACGCAAGGTTAGACAAGTCACTTACCTCAATTCCAGTACAAAGCCGTTAAGAAACGACTCTCTTGCCATGAGTATCCGACTCCGAGTGGGCCAAATCTAGTCAAACCAATTACACAGTGTAAATAACATCGCAAGTAACTAATTACAATGATAAAATTAAAGCTATAACGTGAAAGTGGGTGAAATGACCAAAATACCCATGCAGCCATTGGCTCGGAATTGAAATATTTTTATTTTTTCAGAACCCTCGTACTCTCATGAGTCTAACCATATAAAATTTATAGAAATCTGAGTTCGTTTGCCCCTCTAAATCGTCAAAGTTTCTTCTATGAAACTACCCCAATTTTACATCTCAATTCCGAAATTAAAGGAAGAAATTGAGTTTAGATTAGTGAATAATGATCACAAGGGAGTGAGAAATTGTTACCCAACAATTGTCTCTGAAAATCACGCGAGAAATCACTCAAAACCGAGCTCCCTAGCTTGAATTTTTGTAAAAATGGTGAAACCCTCGCGGATGAAGTGTTATATTCTGATTCTGTCTGCCCAGGTATTTACTCTATGCGATCGCATCACATCCATTGTGATCGCATAGAAAAAACTTCCTAGCCCACCACTTTACACCATGCGATCGCACACTAAGCTCTGCGATCGCATAGCTTAACATAACAGCACTATGCGGTCGCACTCCAAGCTACGCGATCGCATAGAACAAACTAAAAGGCCTGGGACCCCCTACTCCTAACACTATGCGATCGCATAGATCTTTATGCGATCGCAGAGCGCATAGACCTTTATGCGATCACAGAGCACAATCATCCAAAGCTACAAGATCACATGGCCCTTTCCGCGATCGCATAGAAACCTTCTATGCGATTGCATAGAGTACTAGTTTGCAACACATACCAGCAGCCAACAACACTTCTAAAATGCAAGAATTGGTCCGATTGGACCCCTGGATTCACCTCGAGGCCCCCGGGACACCAACGAAAACCACCAACTTACTCCAAAACACGATACGGACTTGTTCCAATCATAAAAACACACCTTTAAACACGTAAATCATCAAATCAAGGCAAATTCAAGCCTATGTTTCAACTAGAACTTCTGAAACCAACATCCAATCAAAAACCCGACCAAACGATGTCCGAATGACATGAAAATTTGCAGACATATCTAAAATCACCTAACGAAGCTACTGAAACTATTGAAATTCCATTTCGACTCCCGGATCAAAATCTCACCTATCGACCGGATTTCCAAAAATTCCAAACTTTGGCATTTCAAGCCTAAATGAGCTACAGACCTCCAAAATACATTCCGAATGCGCTCCCAACCCTGAAATCACCTAACAGAGCTAATGGAACCATCGGATTTCTTTTCCGAGGTCGTCTTAACACTGTTTTGAATACGGGCCGTATTTCAACTATAAAGCTCTCATTTGGGGACTAAGTGTCCCAAAACACCCAAATTCTAGAACCGAACCTCCCGACAAACCACAATTGCAGAAATGAACTTAGGGGAAACGATTAATTAGGGATTGGAGCGTAAATTTCAATAACAACCGGCCGGGTCGTTACAACCCATCTAAAAGCCACATTATGGTCCAAAGAAAGACCTTTTGATTAAATTCCAGGGAATGACAATGCAATGAGAATAAAGGAAACATATCAAGGATAATACCCGGGGGTTTGAAGATGAAAAAACAAAAAACTATATGAGAGAATCTTATTGGTGAAAACCCTCACGGGCACCATAAGGCGAATGTGTGTTGAGAAAAAATAAAAATGAGAGAGACTTATTGGTGAAAACCCTCACGGGCACCATAGGGCGAATGTGAGTTGAGAGAAAATAAAATGAGAGTGTCTTATTGGTGAAAACCCTAACGGGTACCATAAGGCAAAAATGAGGGATGATCTGGGTTGATGAAAGGAGAAATTAAAGTCAGCAAGGATTTGGTTGGACAGACTGGGTTGGAAATCCAAATGCATGGCATGGTCAAAGGAATCAGCCTTCCTACCCAGATAAGTTTTGTCTTTTACTTCAAAAATATCCTCACCCCTAAATTCAGGGTCATTGCATTTCATTCTATTTGTTCAAAACCCATTGCCAATTGAAAGCTAATTACCAGCTTCTCATGTTAGATGACACAATGATACTGGGTCCTTCAAAGAACAACAGGAAAATAAAATAACATATGGCGGTCATATAGCCAATGGGTATAAAAGAGAAGAAGAAATAAAAAGAGAAAATAAAAGGGGATTACAATGGAAGAATTAGGAAAACAATCAGGAAAATACGACAAAGCAGTACAAAGCAAGATGAGGCAGATGGTGGAAGCGAGGCCAACAAGAATGGCAGTTGCTAACCATCATTTTATAACTAATAAGTTGTTCGATGATTAAGACATGGACAAAAGATTCAAATTCTTACTAATCACTTTAAAGTGAATGTGACCAATGTGGGAGAAACAATCAAAGAAAGCAACAATGAAGGAAGGAATCCACGATGGAAGAATCAATAATCAGGAACCTACCCGAACATCGAGGGAGGTATTACCTTTTATTTTAAAAGCTACACCCAGTTATTAAACTGAGGGAATATTTTTCTGCATTTTTAATTTTTGCATCAGGCACCCACCTGGATAACAAGGGAATATTTTTTTGCATTTTAATTTTTGCATCAGGCGCCCATCTGGATAACAAGAGAATACTTTTCTGCATTTTTAATATTTGCATCAGGCGCCCACCTGGATAACAAGGGAATATTTTTCTGCATTTTACTTTTCTGCATCAGGCGCCCACCTGGATAACAAGGGAATATTTTTTCGCATTTTTAATTTCTGCATCAGACGCCCACCTGGATAATAAGGAAATACTTTTCCATATTTTAAATTTTTGCATCAGGCGCCCACCTATATAACAAGGGAATACATTTCTTTATTTTTAATGTTTTGCATGAGGCGCCCACCTGGATAACAAGGGAATACTTTTCTGCATTTTTAATTTCTGCATCAGGCGCCCATCTGGATAACAAGGGAGTAATTTTCTACATTCTTTATTTTTGCATCAGACGCCCACCTGTATAACAAGGGAATACTTTTTGCAATATAAAATTTTTCTTTTATCTAACAAGTAACAACATGATAAATTGTAAGCCTAATACTGGGCCAGAAAAAGTTTTCTTTATTTTTGTAATAAGGGCGCCCACCTGGATAACAAGGGAATATTTTTCTGCATTTGCATTTCATGCATCAGGCGCTCACCTGGATAACAAGGAAATATTATTCTGCATTTGCATTCCATGCATCAGGCGCCCACCTGGATAACAAGGAAATATTTTTCCGCATTTGCATTCCATGCATCAGGCGCCCACCTGGATAACAAGGGAATATTTTTCTGCATTTTAATTTTTCCATCAGGCACCCACCTGGATAAAAAGGGAATATTTTTTTGCATTTTAATTTTTGCATCATGCGCCCACCTGGATAACAAGGGAATATTTTTCTGCATTTTTAATTTTTGCATCAGCCGCCCACCTGGATTACAAGGGAATATTTTTCTCTATTTTAAGCGGATAACAAGGGAATATTTTTCTATATTTTTAATTTTTGCATCAGGCGCGCACCTGGATAACAAGGGAATTTTTTTGTGCATTTTAATTTTTTCCATCGGGCGCCCACCTGGATAACAAGGGTATACTTTCTGCAAAATGAAATTTTTTTTTATCTAACAATTAATGGCATGATAGATTGTAAGCCCCATACTGGGGCAGCAAAAGTTTTTCTTTATTTTTGTAGTAAGCAGGAACCAACCCGGAGAACATGGAAATATATTTTGAAGTTATACAAGCATAATAAAGAAATATGTTTGAAGCAAGTTGCAAGCAAGAAGGTTCATCGAAGAATGGAAGTCGCAAATAAAAAGAACAAGATGCAAGATGAAAGATCAAGGCAATACAAGACATACAAGGCATATATAGGATTTTTTGTAATTCATAGACCATATCTTAGGCAATTTTCTTTTATTTTTACCATGGTGTAATAAGGAGTCAGTCAGCAGTAACAACAGTAACAGCAGCAACAACAGTGAAACCACAGTCCATGGTAGTCCAAGCTACCAGACATTCCCGAACTACACTGACCTGATTCCTGTATAGCCCAGGATATGTAGGCAATCCTTGAAGCCGGATGCGGTCAAAAGTTTCAAAAATCCTTCATACGGAATATGCGAGTGGGCAAAAATCCCTCATTACTGCTCACTTGTCTTTGCACTGAAACTCTTCGTGTTCCCGAGCAAAGAGGGGCAGCTGTGAGCACATGATTTTTGCCCCAAGCAATTAATTCCAAAACAAAAATACAAAAATGATTTTTTGATTGCAATTTGTTTGATTAGTGTATAGAAAATACCAGTGTTTTTTTTAATTGTTAAAAAATAAAATGGAAGAAATTTGAAATGAAATACAAAATGAAATTAATTGGAAAATATCAAAATACAATGTAATTACTAGGAAAAATATAAAATTTGAAAATCAAAGAAAATACAAAATAAAAGAAAATACACCAGTATAAATATACAAGGAAAATTAGTCTAAAATACAAGGGAAAATACAGAAATTAAATAAATAAATACAATTTGGAAATACAAAAATGAGATAAATACAAAAAGTAGAAAATACAAAAAACTTGGGCCAAATACACAAAGCAATTAGCCCAAAATCAATAAAATACAGACATGGCCCAAAATAATTAGACCGGCCAGTCTTACCACAAGAGCCAAACGACGTCGCATCTATTTACCAAATCTGGGCCGTTGATATAATCAATCAATGGACCAAATAAGGCGATTGTCTTGTGAATCAAATGGCACTGTATGAAGAAACAATCAAGGTCGTTCAATTCATTAATCTAACAGATACAATCAGTCTTATACTTAAATCCAAATGACGTAGCTTAGCCAATTAAATCACAGCCGTTTAATAATCTAATCCAACGGACCAAATGAAAGTTTTACTAAAACTATACGTTGTCGTTTAGAAGGCAAATTGATCCTGGCCATTCATCTCAGCCAGTCTAACGGCTGAAAACCAACCACCTAAGATCAATATATATTCCCAGACCCCCGTTCATTGGAGGTTATACACACACACATCTCATAATACAAACCCTAGCCGCCTCCTTCTTTCACAAGACCACCGAAACCCTATCGGTGGTCAACCTCCTGTCATATTCCCCGGCTCAGGCCACCACCCTAAACACCGCTCTCTTTCTTCTACACCATTACCCCATTAACCTCACCCCAAAAACCCACCAGTCTCCCAGTTCTTGAAACTCCGGTCACCGAAACCCTAGCCGACAACCATCCAAAATATGAATCAGCCTTCCACCTTAACACCCCAGAACCACGATGAAATGATCTTTCACCCCATCCTAGTCCTATATCTTGAATCAAAGCCAAACTATTCGAATATCAAAAAGTGTGTCGCCGAAACCCTACTCCAGCGAACACCCAAAAATTAAAACCTTTCAAAACCACATCCATGGTCCCCAAACACCCCTTTCACACACCAAATCAGACTTCCAAAAGTCTGCCTGGAAGATCTATTATCTAAAAGACTCCAAGTCTCTGAAACATAGGAAAACCAAAAAAAGAAGAAAGAAAGAAGAAAGAAAGAAGAAAAGAAAGAAAGAAAAGATAAAAAGAAAAGAAAAGAAGAAACCCTAAAAGCTAAGTACCCTGAACCCATCTCTATATTGTGCTTTCCTCTTTTGTGTTCTTACTTGCTAAAAATCTGAGTCTATTACATGCATGCCTGAAATCGATTAAGTATTCTTAGTTTTGATTATAACTACCTGTAAATCATATGTTGTTAGTTGTTTTGTGCTCTTGTTCAATAGATCCTGCCTAGATTAGGGTTTTGATTAATTAGAATTCAACCATTATCAATTTGTCTCTGTGAGTTCTGATAAATTTTAAAGTTTGTCATAATTAGGGCTATTTGTGCAAGATTACATAAAACTGGCTATATTTGTAATACGATTTATATGTTTGTTTCTGCCGAAATTCTAAGTGCTTAGTCAAATTAGGTTATTATTGCAGCACAGTTGGATTTCTGAATTTATAAAGTCATTTGTGGTTATTTTGTAAGGTGGTTAACCCTGAAAAGGTTTTACTTAGTCTGAAACTGTCACGACCCCAAATCTGGTCGTGATGGCGCCCAGCACATTGCTAGGCCAGCCTGACCAATCAATAACAATGACGGAGCTAGGAGCTCACTTTATCCCATTTAAGTATATCAAAACATGAAGCAACAGTGATACATATATTGAAAACAAGGAACCAAGTCCCAAAATATACCAACTCCCATAGACCGCAGGTCAAGAGTCATGAGCCTCTAATGAACATAAGTGTAATAGTGGTTTACAAGATACCAAGTGCGGAAAGAAATAGCAATACAGAATCAAAAGACAGTAGGAAGGAATATCGGGTCCTGCGGACTCTGCAGCTACCTCGAATATCCTACAGAAGTCGCCTCGAACAGCTACCGGATCACTGCTGAGAGGTACCTGGATCTGCACACAAGGTACAGGGAGTAAAATGAGTACTGCCAGACTCAGTGGTAACAAACAGGGGTAAGACAGTGCAGATAACAAATCCGCAATAAAGCACTATGTAAGGCTGTAATCAAATACCCTGTCACAAAATCAATATCAACTGTACCTGTACCAACAAGTACCAACAAACAGTATAACATCTATCAGATATAGCTAAATGCAATGCAATGCATGATATGACCGCAACGGCGCGTAGCCCGATCCAATTTGGGTACCCGTGCTCACTGTGGGGGTTCAGACTCTGGCGGGGCTCCTACAGCCCAAGCACAATATCACTGCGGCGTGCAGTCCAATCCAACATATATACCGCTGCGGCGTGCAGCCCGATCCACTACCAGTCATCTAATATGCAAATACAGCCTCGCAGGCTCAAAAGTAGTTTTGAAAACATTTTTATCATTTTTCAGTTGAAAACAGTAATGTCAAGTTCCAGAGATTGGAAATAGCATGATAACAGAAATAGCTACGGACTGGTAGTAACTAACATGTCAATATTATAAGACAATGATAACGATCCTCGCGGGATCCAATAACTGGCTCACGGCCCACAAGTATACTCAACCGCCCAAGAAGGGGGGTTCTACGGCTCAAGAGTAGCCAATATCACAGTACATAGTATGCAACCATCCGAGAAGGAGGTTCGACGACTCAAGAATAACCAATATCATAACACAGTGCCAACAAGTCGGACTAAGCCATAGTCTCCAATCACAATCGACGCCGCACTCACATGACAGTATGTGTCTCGCTGCTATAGAGCGTCACAAAGTGGTATACCGGGGTTTCGAACCGGCTGGTCATCACCCACATCTATTACTCACCTCAATACAACGTGATGCCTACTCCGCGATGCCCTTGCCATGAGGATCAAGCTCCGCACGCGTAGAATCTGATCAAATACAGTCGAAATACAACAAATTAGGCCAATGGGACGACACCCAATCAATACAACTCGATTTACACCAAAAATGGCAAAGTTGCAAAAACCCGACTTTTGGTACGCTTGTCGAAAAATTACAAAAGTCACATATTCGGAATCCTCATCTCGATACGAGTCTAGGCATATAAAATTTAACAAAATCAGACTCCATTTGCCCACTCAAATCAGTGTTTTTCTTCAATTTTAGGCCTAGGGCTCAAACCCACCTTTAATCTTCCATTTACAGAGAATTAACCAAGGATTTCATGTTAAAATGATGTAATTAAGCGACAAAACTTACCTCCAATGAAACCCCGATGATTTCCCAGCACTCTCCCATCAATATCTTCTCTTAGAACTCAAAAATGGAGGTTTGGGGCGTGAAACCCGCGACTGGTTATGTTCTGGTTTTAACTTCACTGCCAGCCTAATTTCTTCATCGCGTGCACGACGCCTCTCACGCGTCCGCGACGCTCTTACCAAAATACCCTTCGCGAATGCGACATGCCACACCCGTTCACGATGCACATTTCTTCAGCCATCCGGAGATCCTTCTACGCGAACGCGGCCTCCATCCACGCGAACGCGATGCCTTATGAATTCCCTCTACGCGAACGCGACCTTCACCCACGTGTTCGCGATGCTTCACAGTCCTCCCTATACGTGAACGCGAACCCATCCTCGCGAACGCGATGCATAACTAAACCTGGCCTACGCGAACGCGGGCCTTGCCCTCGCGAACGCGAAGGCTAAATTCCTGCCCAATGAATCTGCAATTTACAGCAGACTTCTCATGTTCCAAAAATGCCAGATGATGGTCCGGATTCACCCCGAGGCCCCCGGGGCCCCAACGAAAACCACCAACATACTCCAAAACACGATACAAACTTGTTCCAAGCATAAAAACACCATCCTAAACATCAAAATCACCAATTACACACGGATTCAAGCCTAAGTTTCTTCAAAACTTCCAAAACTAACATTTGATCAAAAACCCGACCAAACGACGTCCGCATGACCTGAAATTTTGCGGACATATCCAAAATCACATAATGAAGCTACAGGAATTGTCAGAATTCCATTCCGATCCCCGGATCAAAATCTCACCTACCATTCGGATTTCGCCAAAATTCAACCTTAGCCAATTCAAGCCTATTTCTACACCGGACCTCCAAATTCTATTCCGATTGCTCCTCTAAGTCACAAATCACCTCCCGGAACTAACCGAATCATCAGAATCAGATTCTAAGCCCTCTAACTAAATAGTCAACTCTAGGTTGACTTTCCTAATTCAAGTTTCCTTCAAAAAGGCTATATGCCTCCTTTTCAATCCAATTCACTCCTAACTCTCCCGATAGACTCTAACACTGATATTAAAACATAAAACATGTAATTAAAACATAACAGGGTGGTAATTCCCGTGATGATGGGACAAGTCGTCACATTCTCCCCCTCTTAAGAAAACGCTCGTCCTCGAGAAGGTCAAGAAACATACCTGAAGTCTCAAACAAGTGCGGATATCTGCTTCGCATCTCCCGCTCGATCTCCCAAGTGGCCTTCTCCACAGGTCGACCTCTCCACTGAACCTTAACTGATGCAATCTCCTTGGACCTCAATTTTCTCATCTGACGACCCAAAATAGCAATAGGCTCCACATCATAGGATAGATCATCATCAAGCTGAATGGTACTGAAGTCTAATACATGAGACAAATCTCCAATGTACTTCCGGAGCATAGACACATGGAATACTGGCTGAACGCTGGATAAGCTGGGCGGCAAGGCCAACTCATATGCCACATTTCCAACCCTTCTAAGTATCTCAAAAGGACTAATGTACCTGGGACTCAACTTCCCCTTCTTACCGAACCTCATGACACCCTTCACGGGTGAAACCTTCAACAATACTCTGTCACCAACCATGAAAGACAACTCTCGAACTCTACGGTCTGCATAACTCTTCTGGCGAGACTGTGCTGTACGAAGCCTCTCCTGGATCAACTTTGCTCTATCCAGAGCATCCTGAACTAACTCGGTCCCTATCAATCTATCCTCACCAGGCTCAAACCATCCCACGGGGGATCTACACCGTCTGCCATACAATGCCTCATACAGGGCCATCTGAATACTCGACTGATAACTGTTATTGTAGGCAAACTCTGCAAGTGGTAAGAACTCATCCCATGAACCACCAAAGTCAATCACACATGCTCGCAACATATCCTCCGGGATCTGAATAGTGCACTCAGACTACCCGTCGGTCTGAGGGTGAAATGTGGTGCTCAACTCAACCCGCGTACCCATCTCTCGCTGAAATGCTCTCCAAAACTGAGAAGTGAACTGAGTACCCCTGTTGGATATGATAGACACTGAGACTCCATGCAACAGGACAATCTCCCGAATAAAGATCGCTGCCAACCGCTCCGAGGAGTAAGTAGTACACACATGAATGAAGTGAGCTGACTTGGTCAGCCTATCCACAATCACCCAAACAGAATCAAACTTCCTCGCTGTCCGAGGGAGTCCAGTAACAAAGTCCATAGTGATCCTCTCCCATTTCCACTCGGGAATATCAATGCGCTGAAATACACCACCGGGCCTCTGATGCTCGTACTTAACCTGCTGACAGTTGAGGCACCGTGCTACATGTCTGACAATGTCCATCTTCATATTTCTCCACCAATAGTGCTGTTTCAAATTTTGATACATCTTCGTAGCTCCAGGATGGATAGAATACCGCGCGCTATGGGCCTCCTCCAGAATCAACTCACGAAGGCCATCAACATTGGGCACACATATCCGGCCCCTGCATCCTCAATACGCCGTCACTATCAATGGTGACATCTCTAGCATCATCATGCTGAACTCTGTCCCTCAGGACAGCCAAATGTGGATCATCATATTGGCGCTCACGAATACGATCATATAGAGATGACCGAGATACAACACAAGCCAATACCCTGCTGGGCTCCGAAATATCTAACCTCACTAGCCGATTGGCTAGCACCTGAACATCATAAGCAAATGGCCTCTTCTCAGCTGAAATATATGCCAAGCTTCCCATACTGACCGCCTTCCGGCTCAAAGCATCGGCCACCACATTGGCCTTCTCCGGATGATACAAAATAGTAATGTCATAATCCTTAAGCAACTCAAGCCATCTCCGCTGTCTCAAATTAAGATCTTTCTATTTGAACAAGTGCTGGAGACTATGATGGTCGGTATACACCTCACTAGACACGCCATACAAGTAGTGCCTCCAAATTTTCAAGGCATGAACAATGGCAGCTAGCTCCAAATCATGAACAGGATAGTTCTTCTCATGTGGCTTCAACTGCCGAGAAGCATAAGCAATCACCTTACCTTCCTGCATCAACACACAACCTATCCCCACTCTCGAGGCATCACAATAAACAATATATGAACCTGAAGCTGATGGGAATACTAACACTGGAGCTGTGGTCAAAGCTGTCTTCAACTTCTGAAAGCTCTCCTCGCACTCATCCGACCACACGAATGGTGCATCCTTCTAGGTCAATCTAGTCAAAGAAGAAGCAATGGATGAAAATCCCTGAACAAACCGGCGATAATACCCCACCAAGCCAAGAAAGCTCCTGATCTCTGTAGTTGAGGACGGCCTAGGCCAACTCTGCACCGCCTCTATCATCTTCGGATCAACCTGAATACCATCACGAGACACCACATGTCCCAAAAATGCTACGGACTCGAGCCAAAACTTGCACTTGGAGAATTTAGCATATAACTTCTTTTCCCTCAATCTCTGCAACACAATACTCAAATGCTGAGCATGCTCCTCCCTGACTACGGGAGTAGACTAGAATGTCATCAATGAACACAATCACAAATGAATCCAAATAGGGCCTGAACACACTGTTCATCAGGTGCATGAATGCTGCTGGGGCGTTGGTCAACCCAAAAGACATCACAAGAAACTCATAATGACCATATCGGGTCCTGAATGCAGTCTTCAAAATATCCGAGTCTCTGATCTTCAGCTGATGATAGCCTGAACGAAGATCAATCTTAGAAAACACCCTCGCACCCTATAACTGATCAAACAAATCATCTATGCGCGGTAGAGGGTACTTGTTCTTCACTGTCACTTTGTTCAATTGCCTATAATCAATACACATTCGCATGGAACCATCTTTCTTTTTAACAAATAACACCGGCGCACCCCACGGGGACACACTAGGGCGGATGAAACCCTTATCCAGAAGTTCTTGAAGCTGCTCTTTTAGTTCTTTCAACTCGGCTGGTGCCATTCGATAAGGAGGAATGGATATGGGCTGAGTGCCCGACACCAAGTCAATGCCAAAATCAATATCCCTGTCCGACGGCATGCCCGGCAGGTCTGAGGGGAATACATCTGGGAAGTCCCTCACAACAGGTACAGAATCAATTCTAGGAGACTCAGCTCCCACATCTCTCACAAAAGCTAAGTACGATAAACACCCCTTTTCAACCATCTTCCGAGCTTTTAAGAACGAAATGACACGGCTAGAGACGAAATCAGTCGAACCCGCCCACTCAATCTGAGAAATACCAGGAATGGCCAACGTAACTGTCTTAGCATAACAGTCCAATATAGCATGGTACGGAGACAACCAGTCCATACCCAATATAACATCAAAGTCCACCATCCCCAACAATAATAGATCTGCCTGGGTCTCCAGACCCCCAATAGATATAACACAGGATCTATAGACATGATCCACAACAATCGTATCACCCACGGGGGTGGATGCATGGACAGGTAAATCAAGACTACCACGAGTCACACCCAAATGATGTGCAAAATAAGAGGACACGCAAGAATATGTGGACCCTGGATCAAATAGAACAAAGGCATCTCTGTAACAGATAGAAATGATACCTGTAATCACTGCATCGGAGGTAACTGCATCACGCCTGTCAAGGAGTGCATAAAATCATACCTGGCCTCTACCAGATCTCTCCTCGCCTCTGGGGCTACCACGAGAAGACTGACCTCCACCTCTACTAGCCTGAGATGGTGCTGAAGAGGAGGGCTGATCCCTCTGCTGAGTCCTGTCCCTATGGAGTCGAGGGCACTATCTCCTCATGTGGCCAAACTCACCACACTCATAACATGCACCTGGTGCTAGAGAAGGGGACTGAAGGGAACCCCTCACCGCAGAAGAACCTTGGGCTGAAGATGTAGGTGCTGCACTCTGGGCTGAGAGGGCACTAAGTGATGACTGACCCTGCTGAAACCCCTGTCGACCACGACCATAAGAACCTCCGCTCTGCTCAGGGCGGCCTGAATGAGAAGGTCTAGATGAGCGACCTCTGCTCTACTGGAAATGCTCTCTGGATGGAGCGCCACTGAAACTACCCGAACTATGAGGCCTCTTGGACTCCCGCTCCGCTCTCTCTCTCAGCGACGATCCGCCTCAATGGAGCGTGCCATGTCTACAACCTGCTCGAAAGATGATGACAGAACTCTCTCCCTAGTCATAATAATGCGGATAGAGTAGTTGAGGCCATCAATGAACCTCCTGATCCTCTCCCTATCAGTAGGGATCATCCATGTGGCATGCCTAGCCAACTGTGTGAATCTAAGCTCATACTGGGTCACAGACATGTCGCCCTGAACCAACCACTCGAACTGGCGACGTAGCTCCTCGCGATGAGACTGAGGTACATATTTCTCTAGAAAGAGAGTAGAGAACTGCTGCCATGTGAGAGGTGCCGCTCCTGCAGGCCTACGCCTCTCAAACTCCTCCCACCAATCAAATGCGGGACCAGTGAACTGAAAGGTAGTAAATGAAACTCCGCTGGACTCAAGAATACCAATCCTCCGTAGCATCCTCTAATACTTATCCAAGAAACCCTGAGCATCTTCGCCCTCAATGCCACTGAAATGGGGTGGCTGAAGTCTACCAAACCTCTCAAGGAGACGCTACTCGTCGTCGGGCATAGCCTGAACCATATGTTCTAGAGCTGGAGCTGGTCCGGTGCAACCACCTGAGCGGGGACCGCCTCTGGCATCTGAAGTCCCTGAACAACCTGCTCAAGTGTGCGAGCTGCAGGGGTCTGCTGACCACCCCCTGTCTGAGATGTCGCTGCAGTAGCGGTAGCTGAAACTACCTGAGCCAAACCGGAACACACCGATAATATCTGAGCAAGAGTCTCCTGAAGACCAGGAATAGCAATAGATACAGTCTGGCCCTGAACTGGGGCTGCTGGAGCATCAACCACTGGGGGCTGCTCCTGAACTGGTACAACAGGCGGGTCAACTGGCACTGCCTCAGCCGCCCTACCTCTACCTCTAGCACGACCGCGCCCACGGCCTCTAACAGGTGGCAATGGAGGTCGTCCACCTCGTCCCGATGCTCACGTTCTCGCCATCTGCGAGAGAATAGAATATAGAAGTTCAGTTCTCAGAACAACAAGATCGCACGACAGAGTTCAAGAAAAGTGAAGTGTTTCCTAAAGGTTCGCAGCCTCCCGAGGATAAGTACAAGCGTCCCCGTACCGATCCACAAGACTCTACTAACCGGCTCAAGACTCATGAGGCCTAGTAAACCTAGGCTCTGATACCAACTTCTCACGACCCCAAATCCGGTCGTGATGGCGCCCAACACATTGCTAGACCAGCCTGACCAATCAATAACAGCGACGGAGCTAGGAGCTCGCTTTATCCCATTTAAGCATATCAAAACATGAAGCAACAGTGATACATATATCAAAAACGGGGAACCAAGTCGCAAAATATACCAACTCCTATAGACTGCAGGGTCAAGAGTCATGAGCCTCTAATGAACATAAGTGTAATAGTGGTTTACAAGATACCAAGTGTGGAAAGAAATAGCAATACAGAATCAAAAGACAGTAGGAAGGAATATCGGGTCCTGCGGACTCTGCAGCTACCTCGAATATCCTACAGAAGTCGCCTCGAACAGCTACCGGATCACTGCTGAGAGGTACCTGGATCTGCACACAAGGTGCAGGGAGTAATATGAGTACTGCCAGACTCAGTGGTAATAAACAGGGGTAAGACAGCGCAGATAAGAAATCCGCAATAAAGCACTATGTAAAGCTGTCATCAAATACCCTGTCACAGAATCAATATCAATTGTACCTGTACCAACAAGTACCAGCAAAACAGTATAACAACTATCGGATGTAGCTAAATGCAATGCAATGCATGATATGACCGCTACGAGCGAGTAGCCCGATCCAATTTGGGTACCCGTGTCACTGTGGGGGTTCAGACTCCGGAGGGGCTCCTACAACCCAAGCACAATATTACTGCGGCGTACAGTCCGATCCAACATATATACCGCTGCAGCGCGCATCCCGATCCACTACCAGTCAGCTAATATGCAAATACAGCCTCGCAGGCTCAAAAGTAGTTTTGAAAACCCTTTTATCATTTTTCAGTTGGAAAACAGTAATATCAAGTTCCAGAGATTGGAAATAGCATGATAACAGAAATAGCTACGGACTAGTAGTAACTAATATGTCAATATCATAGGACAATGATAACGATCCTCGCGGGATCCAATAACTGGCTCACGGCCCACAAGTATACTCAACCGCCCAAGAAGGGGGGTTCTACGGCTCAAGAGTAGCCAATATCACAGTACATAGTATGCAACCATCCGAGAAGGAGGTTCGACGGCTCAAGAATAGCCAATATCATAACACGGTGCCAACAAGTCGGACTAAGCCATAGTCCCCAATCACAATCGACCCCGCACTCACATGAGAGTACGTGTCTCGACGCTATACAGTGTCACAAAGTGGTATACCGGGGTTTCGAAGCCGCTGGTCATCACCCACATCTATTACTCACCTCAATACAGTGCGATGCCTACTCCGCGATGCCCTTGCCACGAGGATCAAGCTCCGCACACATAGAATCTAATCAAATACAGTAGAAATACAACAAATTAGGCCAATGGGACGACACCCAATCAATACAACTTGATTTACACCAAAAATGGCAAAGTTGCCAAAACCCGACTTTCGGTACGCTTGTCGAAAAATTACAAAAGTTACATATTCGGAATCCTCATCTCGATACGAGTCTAGGCATATAAAATTTACCAAAATCGGACTCCATTTGCCCACTCAAATTAGTGTTTTTCTTCAATTTTAGGCCTAGGGCTCAAACCCACCTTTAATCATCCATTTACAGAGAATTAACCAAGGCTTTCATGTTAAAATGATGTAATTAAGCCACAAAACTTACCTTCGATGAAACCCGAATTATTTCCCAGCACTCTCCCGTCAATATCTTCTCTTTGAGCTCAAAAATGGAGGTTTGGGGTGTGAAACCCGCGACTATGTTCTGGTTTAACTTTACTGCCAGCCTAATTTCTTCATCGCGTTCACGATGCCACTCACTCATCCGCGACGCTCTGACCAAAATACCCTTCATGAACACGACATGCCACACGCTTCCGCGATGCACATTTCTTCAGCCATCCGGAGATCCTTCTATGCGAACGCGGCCTCCATCCACGCGAACGCGATGCCTTATGAATTCCCTCTACGCGAACGTGACCTTCACCCACGCGTTCGCGATGCTTCACAGTCCTCCCTATACGCGAACGCAAACCCATCCTCGCAAATACGATGCATAACTGAACCTGGCTTACGTGAATGCGGGCCTTGCCCTCGCGAACGCGAAGGCTAAATTCCTGCCCACTGAATCTGCAATTTATAGCAGACTTCTCATATTCCAAAAATGCCGGATGATGGTCCGGATTCACCTCGAGGCCCCCGGGGCCCCAACGAAAACCACCAACATACTCCACAACATGATACGAACTTGTTCCATGCATAAAAACACCATCCTAAACATCAAAATCACCAATTACACACGGATTCAAGCCTAAGTTTCTTCAAAACGTCCGAAACTAACATTCGATCAAAAACCCGACCAAACGACGTCCGAATGACATGAAATTTTGCAGACATATCCAAAATCACATAACAAAGATACATGAATTTTTGGAATTCCGTTCCGACCCCCGGATCAAAATCTCACCTACCGTTCGGATTTTGCCAAAATTCAACCTTAGCCAATTCAAGCCTATTTCTACACCGGACCTCCAAATTCAATTCCGATTGCTCCTCTAAGTCAAAAATCACCTCCCGGAACTAACCAAATCATCAGAATCCGATTCCGAGCCCTCTATCTAAATAGTCAACTCCAGGTTGACTTTCCTTTTTCAAGTTTCCTTCAAAAAGGCTATATGCCTCCTTTTCAATCCAATTCACTCCTAACTCACCCGATAGACTCTAACACTAATAAAAAAATATAAAACATGTAATTACAACATAACGGGGTCATAATTCTCGTGACGACGTGCCGGGTCGTCACAGAAACTGGCTAAAATTTAAAGTAGGATCTTAGGGGTTATATTTTAAATATGTTAATTACCCCAAAGTCTTAACAGACCTAATAGTAGGTCGGGTAAATATTGTTGAGTGTAAGGGATAAATGGGGAAGATGAATTGGAATTTCTGTTGATTATATAGAGGTAATGGGGTTATAAATGACATTGAGGCTTTGTTTTACTGAAAATACATGACCAATTAAGGGTTGACTAGACATATTTAAAAGGCAAATGTGTAATAAATATTAGCAAGTGAGGATAACTAGGTCAAATCCGCCCAGTAAAACAATAAGGAATAGCCTAGAACCTTCTAGCATGGGTTCAAGTGTATTTCCGTTAGAAATATGCTATACTTAACTGATTTGATTGAAAAAGAGTTGGGGTGGGAAATAGGAATAACTAATTCAAGATTCCCTCCCAAACTCACTCTATAAATAGGCTGTCTTAAGCCTGAAAAAGGGGTTCAACTTTGAGGAGTTCAAAATTGGTTAAATTTTTAGAGGTTCAGAAGATTTAACATACTGAAATACACTAAATACATACTGAAATACTTCAACTATTTCATTGTTATTAGTTCGAGTGGTATTTTGGGACTTCTGTTCGTTGTTCTTCATTGGTTTTGATTGAGTTCGCTGGGTTTCTCCTATTTGCTTGGTTGAATTGCTGGGTTCTCTATTCTGAAGTTGTCCTTACTTCTATGATATTTGCCTATACTGCTGTTGATATTTGGTTGCTGCTATTGCTGATTTCTGTTCTTCTTCATCCCTTAGAAATCATCGTTTCCTTTTATTTGATAAGGTACACTACTATCTTCTGAAGATGTAATTGAAACGCGATGAAGGAATGAAAATTATTGATTAATTTCATTTGTAGTTGTATTTCTATTTTTTTAGCTATAAATATGTAGATTTTATGTAATTCATATAGGATTTGGGTTGTAATAAGGACTGGACTGAACGAATATAATTCAAATTCTAGTAGTAGTAGATAACAATATAGGAAATAGATTAAATAGGTAAGTTAAAATGAACACTACAATCTAAAACTAAAACTGGCTAAACCTAGTTGATTCGCTTATTGATTTATAACTATGCTGAAAATTAGACGTGTAATACATCAAAGCCTTGATTTTTGTCAATTGAATTTCAAATCAGTACCAATCAATTTGAGAATATGACTTAGTTGAATTTTAAATTGCGTTACCGCCTCATCATTACAGAAGCTGTTTTATCTATGAAACTTATGTCAAACTTTGTGATATGGCATAAAAATTGTAATCTGAATATGAATGAAATGAAGATGGTAATTCGAATGTGTCTTAGTTTAAGACTTAGAAATACTGTTTTCCAGTTGAGTAAAAAACAACATAATAACATTGCAAATAGTGTCTCAACCGATAGATAATTCAAAAAATCATACTCTGTTAATTTAGTAGTTAAAAAGCAACAAGTTGATTAAACTAGTGTTGACATTCTTAGTTAATTGACAATATTGAAATCAATAATGATCAAATATAGTTTGTCATTGTTAGAAACAGTTAATTGCTAGTACTGAATAATATTTGTTCATAGCGTTGTTATTGAAATGTTAATCTGCCTTAATTCTATTTTAGATGTAAGTAATCTGGACCTAGCCGTGAATACATGCCCAGATCTAATTAATATGGCATTCATGCCTTTGGATAGAAATGGAAGTGTTAGTTGGGCCCAAGCTGTCAAGTTGCACCTTGGTGCAATAATGTGAGATAGCCTGGATTTCAGGCCCAATAACGTATAAAGGGCCTGAATCCCAATAAAGGGTGGTATAAAAATGACATAAATTGTTCATAAACAACTATATTAAGGGAAAAACAATATTAGAAAATATAGTATACAAATAAGCTTAACCTTTAAAAATGAAAAGGGACGAGCCTCGTTACAAAAAATGAAAACACACGGGGCCCCCAAATAATAACTAAAACTTTAGATTCGCAAGGACCGTATAGCAAATTTCACGGTCTTTCCCAAAATTAATAAATACGTAGATATTTAGGTGCTATTAATAATATTACATTCCTAATACGGGTGCACATTTATGTGACCCAATCCAAATCTCAACAGAGTCGAAATGTATTAAAAGACACAGACGTACTGGTACGGTGTGGCCCGAAAAGCATTTTCACGATGTTGCAATTCTTTTAAAAATTATAAAGAGGAATATTAATAAATGCACATAAATTGGAATATATAAAGAAATCAGATAAAAACAAATACAATAGTTGAGAGATTGTGCTAGAACTACAGAATCTGGGAGTGCCTAACACCTTCTCCCGGGTTAACAGAATTCCTTATCCGGATTTCTGATTCGCGAACTGTTAACAGATTCATAATTTCCTCGGTTCGGGATTCAACTGGTGACTTGGGTTACCATTATTTTCCCAAGTGGCAACTCTGAAATTTAATAAGCAAATCCCGTTCCCCCTGACCTTTAAGTAGAAAAACGCTTTCCCCTTTTATTATTATATCTCTTCCCGGGGTGTAATATTAAATGGTGGTTTATATAGAAAAAGGAGGTGTGACAATAGTGTTTGAGGGTCTTGAGAGCCATGTTGATTTATTGCTCTTAGACATGGTAGATTTTGATGTTATATTAGGGATGGATTGGCTGTCCCCTTATCATGCTATCTTGGATTGTCACGCCAAGACTGTGACCTTGGCTTTGCCAGATTTGCCCCGATTGGAGTGGAGAGGGACCCCGAGACATGCCACCCACAGTTTTATTTCATATGTGAAGGCTTGACATATAGTCGAGAAGGGGTATTTAGCTTACTTGGCGTATTTCGCGATTCCATCCCTGAGGTTCCTTCTATTGACTCTGTTCCCATTGTTCAGGAGTTCCCTAAGGTTTTCCTTTCAGACCTGCCGGGTATGGCGCCCGACAGGGATATTTATTTCTGTATTGATTTTGCCCTAGGCACGCAACCCATTTCTATTTCGCCGTATCTCATGGCCCCGCCAGAGATAAAAAGTTAAAGGACCAGTTGCAAGATTTGCTAGAGAAAGGGTTTATTAGGCCTAGTGTTTCTCTTTGGGGTGCGCTAGTGTTATTTGTGAAGAAAAAGGATGGATCGATGTGGATATGCATTGATTACCGGCAATTGAACAAAGTGACAATTAAGAAGAAGAATCCACTATCGAGGATTGAAGATTTGTTTGACCAGCTCTAGGGTGCGAAAGTGTTTTCAAAGATGGACTTGAGATTTCGCTACCATCAGCTGAGGATTAGGGCGTCTGATGTCCCTAAGACAACATTCCGCACTCGGTACGGGCACTATGAGTTTTTGGTCATGTCATTTGGGTTGACCAATACCCCAACAACATTTATGGAGTTGATGAATTAAGTGTTCAGACTTTACTTGGACCTGTTCGTGATAGTTTTTATTGATGATATCCTAGCGTACTCCCGCAGTAGGAGCATGAGCAGCACCTCATAGTGGTTCTTCAGACTCTGAAGGATACTCAGTTGTATGCTGAGTTCTCAAAGTGAAAGTTTTCGTTGAGTTCAATTACATTTGTGGGTCATGTTGTATTAGTAGAGGGTATTCAGGTACACCCGAAGAAGATTAAGGTAGTCATGAATTGGCCTCGACCAGTATAAGTTACTGAGATTTGTAGTTTCTTGGGGTTAGTAGGTTATTACCGCCGGTTCATGGAGGGATTTTCATCCATAGCAGCCCCGATGACCACATTGACCCAAAATGGTGCCTAGTTCAGATGGTCAGATGAGTGTGAGGAGAGCTTTCAGAAGCTCAAGACGCCTATGACTACGACACATTTTATTGTGATGCTTCCCGTATTAGGCTTGGTGTGGCACTGATGCAGGATAGCAGAGTCATTGCTTATGCTTCAAAGAAATCGAAGATCCACGAGAAGAATTATCCGGTCCATGATCTAGAGTTGGCAGCTATTGTTCATGCTTTGAAGATTTGGAGGCATTACCTATATAGTGTGATGTATCAGGTGTACACTAATCACAAGAGTCTGCAGTACTTGTTCAAGAAGAAGGAGTTGAACTTGAGGCAGTGGAGGTGGTTGGAGCTATTGAAGAATTATGATGTTACTATTTTGTACCACTCAGGGAGATCCAATATGATGGCCGATGCGTTGAGTAGGAAGTCCACTAGCATGGGCAGTCTTGCTTATGTTCCGGTCAGGTAGAGACCGCTTACTTTAGATATTCAAGCTTTGGCCAATCGGTTTGTGAAGTTGGACATTTCTGAGCCTAGTCGAGTGATTGCTTGCACGATCGCTCGTTCTTTATTATTGGAGTGTATCCGTGATCAACAGTTTGATGATCCCCATTTATCTGTCCTGAGAGACACGATGCAGCGTGGGGGTGCCACGAAGGCGACCTTAGATGATGATGGTGTTTTGAGGTTGCAGGGGAGAGTTTGTGTGCCCAATGTCGATGGGATTCGAGAGTTTATCTTAGCAAAGGCCCATAGTTCTCGGTATTCTATTCACCTGGGTGCTGCGAAGATGTACAAGGACTTGCGGCTGCATTATTGGTGGCGTAGGATGAAGAAACACATTGTTGCATATGTGGCTTGGTGTTTGAACTGTCGCAGGTCAAGTATGAGCACCTGAGGCCTTGTGGGTTGTTTTAGAGGATTGAGCTTCTCGAGTGGAAGTGGGAGAGGATTATCATGGATTTCGTTACTGGACATCCGATGACTTGGAAGAAGTTTGGTGCTATTTGGGTCATTGTTGATACACTGACCAAATCAGCACATTTTATTCCTATTGCATCCACTTATTCATCGTAGAGGTTAGCTGAGATCTACATCCGAGAGATTGTTCGTCTTTAGGGGGTGCCGACATCTATCATTTCAGATCGGAGTACACAATTTACCTCGTGTTTATGGAGAGCAGTTCAGCAAGAGTTGGGCACCTAGGTTCAGTTGAGCACAACATTCCGTCCTCAGACAGCCAGTCCGAGAGGACTATTCAGATATTTGAGGATATGCTCCGAGCCTGTGTCATTGATTTTGGAGGATCATGGGACTAGTTTTTGCCTTTAGCAGAGTTCGCCTACAACAACAACTACCAGTCCAGCATTCAGATGGCCCCGTACGTGGCATTGTAAGGTAGGCAATGTCGGTCTCCAGTCGGGTGGTTTGAGTTGGGAGAGGCTCGGTTATTGGGAAAAGATTTAGTTTAGGAGGCCTTGGACAAGGTCAATATCATTTAGGACAGGCTTCATTCAGCTCAGTCACGACAAAAAAGTCATGCGGATCGTAAAGTTCGAGATGTAGCTTTCATTGTTGATGAGCGGGTCTTGCTCTGAGTGTCGCCCATGAAGGCCGTGATGATATTTGGGAAGAAAGGCAAGCTTAGCCCTGGATTCATTGGCCCATTTGAGTTCCTCGATTGTGTGGGAGATGTGGATTACAGACTTGCCTTTCCGTGCAGCTTCTCAGCCGTGCATCTAATGTTTCATGTGTCTATGCTTCGGAGGTATTACGGTGATCCAACCCACGTGTTAGATTTCAGAACTCTCCAGTTGGACAAGGATCTATCTTACGAGAAGGAGCCGGTAGCTATCCTAGACAGACAGGATCTATAGTTGAAATCGAAGAGTTTTCCTTCAGTGCATGTCCAGTGGAGAGGTCAGCCTGCTGAGGCATTAATATGGGAGTCCGAGCCTGATATGCAGAGCCGCTATCCTCATCTATTTCCTGACTCAGGTACTTCTTTCTTTTGTCCGTTCGAGGACGAACAGTTATTTTAGAGGTGGAGAATGTGATGACCCAAAGGATCATCATCAGATTTCTCTTTTTTCTGTACTTCTGAGGCCTTGAAAACCTCACCTTTAGTTGCGTTGATTTGCGTGCATAGTTCGAGCATGTAGCCAGAAAGATTATATGTTAAGTTTTGTGTAAATTTTCAAAATGTGGCTTTAACATGATTAAAGTTGACTTCGGTCAACATTTTTGGTAAATGGACCCGGACCCGTGATTTGACGGTCCCGGAGGGTTCGTAGAAAAATATGGGACTCGCGCATGTGCCCGAAGTCGTAATCCGAGTTAGCCCGAGAAAAGAATTTTTCTGAAATTATTAAGGAAAATGGAAAGGAAAATTGATTAAAAGACTATGGTATCGAGCTCATATTTTGGTTCCTACACCTGGAACAAGTCTTATATATATGTTAAGTGTTTTCTATAAAGTTTGGTCGAAATCGGACGTCATTTGACGTGCTTCGGACCTAAATATCTAAAATTTGAAGTTTATGAAGTTAGAATGAAAAATGATGATTTTTAGGTTTGATTCATTGATTTTGATGTTATTATGGCAATTTGATCGCTCGGTTAAGTTCGTAGGATGTTGTTGAGTTAGTGTGTGTGATTGGTTAGGAGCCCCGAGGGCTTGGGAGTGTTTTCGAAGGTGTTAGGGGAAGTTTTGGACTTAGGGAGATAGCAGATTTTCTGCAATTTTTACACAGGGATTTTCTTCATTGCGTTCACGTTGGTACCCTCACGTTCGCGTAGCTCTGTGTTTTCCCCCTTCGCATTCGCATCTTGAACTTCGCAAACGCGCTAGCCAAATTCAAGGCCCTAGTATTTCCCTTCATCACTTTCGCATTTTGGCCATCGCGATCGTGATGGTTGTTGTTTCCTCCATTGCATTCCCGTCACTTGATATGCGTTCATGTTGGACAAACTTGGATCCCTAACATTTTTCTTCTATGCGTTCGAGTTTACCTCCACGCGATCACGATGACTTGCCAGCTTACCCTTCGCGAACGCGGTCCCTTTCCCGCGAACACGAAGGGAATTTTTGCCCAGAGATTTTAAAGTTCAAAAACAGAATAGTTGCGGGATTCACTTTATTTTTCCACATGAACCCTTCTTCCTCACACCCCATACACGAATTTTGCAGAACTCTTCCTCCATAACTTCATAGGTTAGTGTTCCTAACCTCGTCTTCTCTTAATTTCTTCAAATAATCACTAAATTCTAAGCCGAAAAACATGAAATGAAAGTCGAAATTAGGGGTTTTGGGTAGAGTTAGGGTTTTGGGAATTTTGGGTGATTCAACCTCAATTTGGTGTTGAATCTCAAAACAAATTGCATATTTGAACTCGTGGGGTTATGGGTTATTGGGTTTTGGTCCAAGCCTCGTGTTTGGACCTTGTGGGACTGGTGTCGAAGTTTGGTATTTTTGGAAGAATGCTAGGATATTTATATCTAGGCTATGGGATGTTTCCCTTGAGTCTTTATTGATATTATTAAATTAATTATGCCTAGATAGCATTGTTTCGGAGTCGGATTGTAGAGGAAATGTGATATTTGAGGATTGATTGCTATTCTTTGGACCGAGGTAAGTATTTGATCTAACTTTGGCTTGAGGGAATATTATTAGGGTGTTGTTTGCTAATTGCTAATTGTTGAGTACGGTGTATAGGCATGGTGACGAGTATCTATACACCGTTGTCTGGCATGACCGTATGTCCTTGTTTGTACTTATCTCGATATTCTTGTGACTCTTCCATATTAATTGATAAATCCTATGTAATGTGAAGAGTATGAGAATTGATTGTGAATTGTTGGAGCGTTGGCGCGAACAATAAGAAGACTATTGGGTAAGAAATGAAGGAACTAGAAAGCAATATGACCAATCCCTTGCTGGGATGATTTGAGTATATTGATTATCTCCCTTGCCGGGATGTAAAAGTTATGGTTGTTCCTCCCTTGCCGGTATTTAGCAGTTTAATTGTGTATTTTTGCCAGGACATTTCTTATTATTTCTTAATCCCCTCGCCCCGTTTGGTTGTGATTGGTGCTTGGGTGAGGAAGAGTGATAATGCACGAAGGGTCATTCCATGCCATGCTTTGATTATATTTGCACGAAGGGTCATTCCGTGCCATGCTTTGATTATATTTGCATGAGGGTCATTCCGTGCCATGTTTTGATTATATTTGCATGAAGGGTCATTCTGTACCATGTTTTGATTATATTTGCACGAAGGTTCATTCTGTGCCCTGTTTTGATTATATTTGCACGAAGGGTCATTCAGTGCCATGATTTGAGAGTATGAGAGGGAAAGCACGAAGGTTGATTCCGTACAATTTCTTATTTTCCTACTCTCATTAAATATTGTTATTGTCCTATTTCTTACTTAAATTCTTGACTTTATATCCGGACTGTACTCCCCATAGTATGCTCCCTTCCCTCTTAACTGTTTAAATTCTTTTATATATATATATATATTTGATTATATTTGCACGAAGGGTCATTCCGTGCCATGATTTGAGAGTATGAGAGGGAAAGCACAAAGGTTGATTTCGTACAACTTTTTATTTTCCTACTCTCATTAAATATTGTTATTGTCCTATTTCTTACTTAAATTCTTGACTTTATATCCGGACTGTACTCCCCCTTAGTATGCTCCCTTCCCTCTTAACTGTTTAAATTCTTTTTTCTTTCATTATATATATATATATATATATATATATATATATATATATATATATATATATATATATATATATATATATATATATATGCTCCCTTCCCTCTAAGAAGAAGAACATGTTATTACTCACGATTCTAGCCATACCAAATTTACTCAAATCCGGTACCAAAATCTCGATCAAAATCCCAAAATTCAGCCTAAGAACTTTTTTGAAATTTCTCCAATTTCTTTTACCCCAAATCTGAAATTAAATGATAAAATTAATGATAGACTAGTGCGATATAACCAAAATCGAGTGTAGAATCATTACCCAATTGATATATCTTAAAATCCCTCAAAAACTCATCCATATCTGAGCGCCCAAACTCATGTTTTGATAATAATGGCTGAACCCTCATTTTTGTAATGTTTAATACTCCCTAGTGATTTCTTAACTGCGATTGCCGAAACATCCTCATGATCGTGAAAAATAACTTTTCTACCTCAGAAATTTACTCTATGCGAACGTGATGCTCTAACTCTCACACTTACACGATCTCCAACAATCAAATTCATTGGAGATGAACATAAGGTGTGGCCTAGCTTTGGCCCACTTAACACTACGCGAACGCAACCTTGGCTATGCGTTCACGAAGAACCACCTCACATCACTAAATGTTAACATTCTCCTATCCGCGAACGCAAAGAAAAAATCCATCCTCTCACTCAGCTAGCCTATGTAATCGCGGATCACCTCACGTGATCGCGTATAAAGAAGCCAGAATTCAAGACACCAGAAACTTCAGCAACCTTCTAAGTCCAAAAACTAGTCTATTGAGCATCCGAAACTCACCCGAGGCATCCTGGACCTTAACCAATCATAACAACCAACCCTATAACACCATACAAACTTAGTCGAGCCCTCAAATTACATCAAATAATGATAAAGTCATGAATCACCCTTCGTTTCAAATTTGAAGAACTTGAAACTTCCAAATTTGGCAACCAATGCCGAAATAATCCAAACCATATTCGATTGACCCCAAAATTTGTAAATAAGTCATAATCAACATTGTAGACCTACTCCAACTTTTAGAATCAGATTTCGATCCCGATATCAAATATTCTACTACCAGTAAAAATCTCCAAAAATTTGCCTCTACTACCGGTTAAAATCTCCAAAAATTTGCCTTTCGCCATTTCAAGCCCAAATGAGCCACAAACCTTCAAAATACAACCCGGACATGCCCCTAAGCCCAAAATTACCCAACGAAGCTAACCGAATTGATAGAACTTCATTCCAAAGACATCTTAACATATTTCCAGCTATGTTCCAAATCCCAAGACTTAAGTTTTTATTTTAGGGACTAAGTGACCCAAATCACTCCAAAGAGCAAAAAAAAAAAAAAAAATCTCGTGACAAGTCATAATAGCAAAAATAGACATGGGAAAAGCAATTAATAAGGTATCAGGGCTATTATCTCAAAATGTGCCACTAGGTCGTTACATCCCCCCTATTAAAACAGTCATTCATCATCGAATGAGCATAGAAACATATCAAAAGTGGTGAAAAGATGAGAATAACGGCTGCACATATCTTGCTTGGTCCCCCAAGTCACCTCCTCGACCGGCTGCCCCTCAACTGAACCTTCACTAATGCAATGCTCTTTGTCCTTAACTTTCGAACCTGCCTGTCCAAAATAGCCACAAGCTCCGAAACATAAGATAGATCCTTGTCCAACTGGATTGATTAGAAATCTAACACATGAGATGGATCACGGTGATACTTCCGGAGCATAGAAACATGGAATACCGGATGAACTCCTGCTAGAGTGGGAGGCAAGGCAAGATCATAAGAAACCTCCATAAGCCACAACACCTCAAATAGAATTATGAAAATTGAGCTCAACTTTCCCTTCTTCCCAAACATCATGATGCCCTTCATAGGAAAAATCTAGAGTAATCGAACCAACCTACCAGGGACCGATACCGCCTACCATAAAGAGCCTCATACGGTGCCATCTGAATGTTGGACAGATAACTATTGATGTAGGCAAACTCTGCAAGTGGAAAGAACTTATCCCAAGAGAATCCAAACTCCATCACACACGTACAGATCATATCCTCAAGAATTTGAATAGTGCACTCAGACTGCCTGTCCGTCTGAGGGTGAATGATGTGCTGAACTCCACCCGAGTACCCAACTCATGCTATATGACACTCTATAATCATGATGTAAATTGCATACCCCAGTCACAGATGATAGATATCGGCATACCATAAAGTCTGACAATCTCGCGTATATAAAACCAAAAAAACTGATAGGAGGAATAAGTAGTCATCACACGAATGCAATGAGCTGACTTGGTTATTCTGTCCACAATCACCCAAAATGCATCAACTTTTCGCTTAGATCGTGGGAGTCTAACAATGAAATCCATGGTGATCCGCTCCTATTTCCAATCCAAAATCTCCAACTTCAAAAGCAATCCACCCACCGCTGATGTTCATACTTCACCTGCTTACAATTTAGACAGCAAGCCATAAATTCCACTATGTATATCTTCATTCTACACCACTAATATTGTTGTCTCAAGTCCTGATACATCTTTGTGGTACCCGAGTAAATAAAGTATCGCGAGATATGAGCCTTCTGAAGAATCAACTTACACAATCCATCTATATTGGACATATATAGCCTGACATGCATCCTTAATGCACCATCATCTCCAATAGCGACCTCCTTAGCATCACCGGGCTGAATCGTGTCCTTAAGGACAAGCAGATGGGGGTCATCATACTTACGCCCCCCGATAGAATCATAAATAGAAGACTAGGAGACCATACAAGCCAAAACTCGACTCGCCTAAAAAATATCCAATCTAATAAACTAGTTGTAACATCTAGTACCAATGATATCTCTACTGCTGGAAAATATCCTAAGCTCACCAAAATCTCTACCCTACGACTCAAGGCATCGGCCACCACATTGGCCTTCCTGGGATGGTACAAAATAATGATCATAATTCTTAAGTAGCTCTAACCACCTCCGCTGACGCAAGTTAAGATCCTTCTGCTTGCATATATGCTGAAAACTCCGGTGAAAAATGTAGATCTCACAAAGGACACCGTACAAATAGTGCCTCCAAATCTTTAAAGCATGAACAATAGCTGGTAACTCAAGGTCGTGGACATGATAGTTGTTTTCATGCAGTTTCTGCTGTCTGGACATATAGGCAATCACCCTACGATCCTACAACAATAACGCACTGAGGCCAAGGCAACACATTAAATAGTATAAGACCCCGAACACGTAGGCAATATCAATATTAGGGTTGTAGTCAAAGCTGTCTTGAGCTTTTGAAAACTCTCCTCATACTCCTCTGTCCACTCGAATGGAGAACCCTTCTTGGTCAGCCTGGCCATTGGTGCTGCAACATATGAGAACCCCTCAACAAATCGACGGTAATATCTCACCGAACCAAGAAAGCTCCAGATCTCTGTAGCTGAGGATGGTATGGGCCAACTCTGTACTGCTTCCATCTTTTCCAAATTCACCTTGATCCCTTCACTCGACATAACATGACCCAAAAATACCACTAAATCTAACCAAAACTCACACTTTGAGAATTTTGCATATAACTACTTCTCTCTCAAGGTCTGAAGCACTGTCCTCAGGTGCTGCTCATGATCCTCCTAACTCTAGGAGTACATGATTCACGTCCAAGTAATGGTCGTAGTCAATATAATCTGGTCAATTAAGTTCAGAGTCGATCCCACAGGGAATTAACCTACCAACTGCAACTATCACAACCCAAGAACATTTCTGGAGCAGTTTCCCAAAATTTGAATATGTTTTTGTGGAGGTTTTCTAACAACTAACTTTTGCAAGAATTAAAGACTTGAAAGAAAGAATTGAATGTTGGGTTAAGAATATAGAGAAAGGCTAAGGTATTGATTTCCCCTATTGATGGAATCCCTTCTATTTATGCTCATACAAATTGTCAATATTATTCTATCAATCATGAACATTATTTTTACCGTAATTCTCTCCCGAGCAACTACAATAATTTATTAGTGCACTATCCCGAGCTACCCTAGCTAGATTTAATTTGAATAGTTCACTTTAGATTGCACCTATGGCTTCGTTATTCCTAATCCCACCTTTATGCCTAAAGTTATAGATTCCTCCAATAATCTAGTTGTGGTGTTGTTCAAAAATATACCAAAATATATACTCTTTTCCAAGTTATGAACACTAAATAGGCTCAGCTAATTGGGGATCCTACCAATTAACTACAACAAGAACAAAGTTGAACAAATACAAATCCAGCTAACAATTTGTAATCACATAAACTAGAAGTTCATCACTCAATAGGTTCCATCAAAACCTTAGATAAGGAACTAGCTACTCATAATCAAAGAAACAAGAATAATAATTGAAATCATAATCAAAGAATCAATATAAAAGAAAGAAATAAGTTGAGAGAATTCTCTCTTACTAATTATCTTGCAAAAGTAGGGAATAATATAATGCTTGCTTCTCTTGGGCGAAATCTATGCTTATATAGAGGGTTTAGGTTACAAAAATTGAGTTTTGACAAGTTTAGCCTTCAAATGTTCGGTGTCGTTTGCGGTCCGTTCGTGGTCGCGGATGGACCGCGAACAGTCAGGTTCTCCGAAGTTTGAGAAATTCCCCGAGCCTCTTTTTTCGCGGTTCGTCTGCGGTCGCGGATGGACCGCGGTTTTTCACCCATCTCCATTGGGAATTTGGAAACACTCAAAACGTGAAAGTTGTATCCCTTTGAGTTATCTTTCCAACCACATATTATGGAGCCAATACGGAGTTTTGAGGAAATAGTTATGTCCAATTTACTGGACAGTGCACAATATGCCTCATCGAGTCTTCGTTTATACTAAACTATCAAATTTGACCCCCGAACACGATCCCAGATTAATTACTTGAGCTTTTACTCAGACTTCAAAGCTCTAAACTACTTAAATTCATTCCATAACATCTATATAGCTCGAAATCACACCTTTCTGGTTATTTTTAGCACAATTTCTTGACTTGTACCACACTTGGCCATTTTTCACCATCTTTTGACTCCAAAACTTGCTCTTTTAGTTTTCATTAGCTCATGTGTACCTATAACACACTAAAAATACTAATTAAAGCATTTTTTCATCATAAACAATATCAAAACAACAATAAAGCGTGATTATTTAGGGCTTAAATATAATTAAATTCACCTATTATCAATACCTCACACTTAAACCTTTGCTCGTCCTCGAGCAACCTTAATCACACTTTAGGCCAATTTTATTAATGCCTCCCCCAAAATGTCACAAAAGCTATCTTTCATGATTAACCTAAAACATGCACAATCCTTACCTAACCGTAAACTCAAATGCCAGCACATTATTGCTTACTCTAGTTATTATCACATGCTTGCAAATTTACCTTCTTTTTTTCTTCTTGAGTTACATGCCCTCACACAATTTATTGAGAGAAGTTCCCACACATAAACAATTTAGAACATGGAACTTATAGATATAGGAAAGATTCACTCACTCTCAACAAAGAACATTCATATGCATATAGATACACCATAGGCTTGCCCCTAGTGTAATACTCCACTAATCGAGTTATTCAATCATAGATCAAGAGGTATTTAAGGGTTGTAATGTTGGCTACGGGACGGGTAGGATACTTTTGGGTATAGTGGCTAACCTCCCTAAGCACTTTTCTTTCTTTTTCACAACTTCCCTTTTAGTTTTCTTCCTTATGTCTCCCCTAAACATTCCTTCACTTTTATTTGCTTTCAATCCCCAATTTTCTTTTGTTGGTGTAACTGGTCTTTCTATTTTACATATATACATTGATATATCTGTTTTTTTATAATTTCTTTGCAACACATTTACATTATTTTGCCAGTTCACCATTTTCTACCATTCATTCTTGATTTTCCCCTTTTCAACTTCCCTTCACCCCACACTTAGACTTTTTCATATTCATTACAACACAAGTGCTTCTAGGAGGTAAAGTAGAACAATATAAGATTTCGATTTTTCATGAACATTCAAGGGTTATCAAAGAATAGGCCTTAAGCTCAAAGGGGTTAACTAAGATATTATGTACAGGTGAATTCATGTCTTATTGATTTATGGGATTACACAAAGAAATGCCTCTATCATCTCTACAACCAAACAACTTCTATTTTGCTTTGCAAACACACATGGCAAGTTCTAGGTATCATGTAAAACATATAATGTAAGTAAAATCTCACTCACACATAGCATGCAACTCATTTAGAATCAGGTTCATCTACAAAGTCCTATCAATGTTCGAGTAAGCTGTATTGTGCAATTTAAGGCATATCCTAGAGTCTATAGTCAAGCTTAGATAATACATTCTCAAATTCAATTAAGTTTTGCTAAAAAATATACCTAACCCGATTCAATAAAAACCCTTGGAAAAGAACCGTGGTCAAAAGAAAAACCAAGGGGAGGTGATACACTACCTAGAAAAAGAAAATAAAAGAAAGAAAAATTCCTACATGGACTACTTCCCTCAAGAGTACTTGTCCTAAATAGTTAATATGTAGACAGGCCTTACCTCTACCCAAAAGGGCAGAGAGGCTGTTTCCAATCGACCCTCGGCGCAGGGAAAAGAAAGGCAAACAAAAAACAAAAACAAAAAACAAAAACAAAAGAAGCATTAGTTACACCAGCATACATCACGTAAATAATTAACTAAACATACATGGACTACTTCCCTCAAGAGTACCTGTCCTAAATAGTCCGTGATCAGGAAGAGCCCTCTACTCAAATTTTTGGATTTTTCAAATTTTTGATTTTTTTTGTGTTTTTTTCCGACTTGGACCCTTAAGAAACCTGTCGCCAAGTGTCCATCATCGGGCCAAGCCAGCTAATATAATTCACAGCTACATCTACTATATACAATATATACAAGGTATGTTTCCCACCCCACACTTAAAATCATGCCATGTCCTCATGGCATAATAATCAATGTACAACACAGAAAGGTGAGAAAACTTACCTGGGACCTACCCCGTGTCTAGCAACTTTATCACTTTCTTTTTCACCATATCCTTCATATTCGGGTTCAGCTTCTTTTGTGTTTCCTGGAGGGTTTGTATCCCTCTTCTAGGAGAATCTTGTGCATGCAGTGTGCGAGGCTGATCCCCTTTATGTCTGCCATGGTCCAACCAATGGCAGTTCTACATTCCTTGAGTACCTGTAATAGCTTTTGAGCCTGCACATCTAGCAAACCAGATGAGGTAATAACAGGTAAAGTGGAGTTATGGTCTAGTAATTCATACCTGAGATGTGCTGGAAGTGGCTTACGTTCCAGCTTTGGTGGCTCCTCAATGGATGGTTTTGCTGGAGGGGTCTCTCTCTTTTCTAGGTGTAGAGGTTCAAACTCCAACTCTCTATCCCAAAACCCCTTACCTTCCAGAGATAGCACCCACTCTACCAGGCTTTCACCATTTACCTATTCTAAGTTCATCAAGCATGCCTGAAGTGGATCTTCAGTTGTCAATTCTACCTCATCTGTCTCCACTATCACATCTGCTACATCAATGAGAGAGCAACTCACGAACTCACTAGGGAGCCTCATGGATTTTTGTACATTGAATATGATCTCCTCATCATTTAGCCTTATCTTGATTTCCCCAGTCTCATAATCAATTAATGCTCTCCCCGTGGCTAGGAATGGTCTTCCTAAGATTATAGGAATCTCCTCGTCTACCTTGCAGTCCAGAATCACAAAATCGGCAGGAAACACAAACTTCCCCACCTGAATGAGCACATCATCTAATATACCCAATGGATGCTTAATCATCCTGTCAGCAAGCTGTAATAACATGGAAGAAGGTCTGGCTCTCCCGATGCCCAACCTCTTATAAATCACCAAGGGCATAATTTATGCTCGCCCCCAAATCACACAATGCCTTTGCAAAGGCAAAGTTTCCTATAATGCATAGAATGGTGAAGCTACCTGGGTCAGATAGCTTCTCAGCAATGGTTCTTGAAACCACTACACTACAAGTCTGAGTAAGAGTCACAGTGGCCAAGTCTTGGAAATCAAATTTTCGAGACATCAGATCTTTCATCATCTTAGCATACCCAGGCATTTATTTCAAAGCTTAAATTAAAGGAATGTTTACCTGGATTTGATTGATCATATCAAAGAACCTTTTGTATTGCTCCTCTTTTTGGTGCTTGGCCAACCTTTGGGGGAATGGGGCTGGTGGCCTCTTCTTCCCAATCACTTGGGACTTTTCTTTCTCTATCACTTTCTCCTCAACCTGCTGCTCTACCTGTCCAACTACTTTCTCTATTCTCTGCTGGACATCTTTATTTTATGCTACTGGCTGGACTGTAACTTCTGTCAACCCGATGGACTCCTCTAGTTGAATGGGTATTGGAGTGAGTGTCTCAGCCTGCAAAGTGCTTCTCTCTCTTTCTTGCTCAGCATCAAGATCTTTTCGACTTCTCAGATTAACTACCATCAGCTGCTTTGGGATTTGATCCTTTGGGTTTATTTGTGTATCTGCAGGTAATGTCCCTTGAGGACGATTGTTAAGTGACATAGCAATCTGGCCCACCTGAACTTCAATATTCTTAATAGCTTCATCTTGTGCATCTATCTTCTTATTGGTTTTGGCATGTGACCCAATTACCTGCTGCATCATAGCTTCCAACCTTGTGAACCCATCGTCATGTCTACCCCCATGCTGTGGTGGAAGTGGATGATACCCTTGCTGCTGAATGCTGAAATTTTGAGGTTTAGGATATGGAGCCATATTGTTTGGTGGCCTCATACCTGCTGCATTATACTGTGGCTGAGGAGGCCTGTACTGCTGTGGAGCTTGCTGACCCCAACTCTGGTTACCTTGCCGCTCCCCTCCATAATTAGACACATAGTTCATGTCTTCATGCTGATGATGATGTTCTTGGTCTGCAGCCCATGGATTACCTATGCGTTAGCGAATGCAAGATGTGCATAAACCACCATTGGTAATGTCTACAATGTGAACCTGCTGCTTGACCCAGATTCTTCCACCTTCTTTGTCAGGATGCTCATTTGTGTCAGTAAAGTTTCCATGTTCTCCTCCATAGTGTTGGACGAATTCAGAAGTACAGAGTGTACCACTGGAGTGATAGGAGCATTCCTGGTAGTCCACCCGGAGTTTTGAGCCATCTTGTCAAGCAAATTCTGACCTTCCCTCCAAGTCTTGCTCAGAAAAGCCCCACATGCCGAAGCATCTACAATATTCTTCATACTGTCTGAAAGCCCCATGTAGAACCTTTGACCCAACATCTGCTCAGGAACCCTATGGCGAGGACACATAACAAGTATACCTTTGAATCTGCCCCAAGTTTCATGTAATGTCTCCATTGGTTTATGCTTGAAGCTCACAATCTCATCAATTTGCTGAGCTGTCTTGTTAGGTGGATGAAACTAGTTGTGGAATTGCTCGACTAACTCATCCCATGTTGCAATAGAGTTTGTGGGGAGTGAGTTTAGCCATACCTACGCAGCCCCTGTAACTGAGAACGGAAATAGCAATAGTTTAATGGCTTCCGGTGTCACATTCGGTTGCCTCCGTGTCTTGCATATTGATAGAAAATTCTTCAGGTGCTGTTGTGGATCTTCAACCTGAGACCCAGAGAATAATCCCTTATTTTGCAACAAGTGTAGCATGTTGTTAGTAATCCGGAAATACTCAGGTTGAATCGCTGGCACAACGATGGCAGTTGCCAAATTATCCGTTGTGGGTTGTGCTCAGTCATATAGAGCACTGATACGCTCAATTTACACTTTTACAATAACTGTAAGGCGGTCGGTGTCAAATATAGTAACCCAAATAGGTTGGGGTCGAATCCCACAGGGAATAGGTGTGAAATGATCACTTGAATTAATGTGTTACCCGACTAGAATCTTGAATCTATTCCGTTAGAAGTAACATAGAAATGGTGTAAGAGTGGTAGTATGAGTGAAGGCTGGTTTAGAATATTTAACTAGTGAAGATGCTTGATGTAGTAATCTATAGAATTGATTAAACCAAGGTTGTGTTCCCATAAATGTAGTGTAATGCCATCGGTGTTAATATGATATATTTCTAATGGTTGATTATTGATATGCAATTAATTTCTATGCAACTACCCAATATTTCCCAAGACTTGAGTAGTATTTCCTCTATTGTTTTTTCCCAAAAGTCTAAGAGTCACAATGTATAACAATCAATAAATGCCAAATAAAACCCACTTATCCCTAAGCGATTCTATTAAACAAGGTGTAAGGCCTCGAGTTTTTGTTCTTTACTTCTTCCAAAATCTAACCCACTTTCCCAAGTAAGGTAGGACTTTAATGGCTTTAATTAGTGTTTGCAACCACCAACAATAAATGAAGAATGAGAAGTAAAGAAATATCAACCAACCATTATGCATATATTCAATGTTAAACACCCATTTACATAACACCCATTTAGGGTTCACAACCTTAGTATTTAAGTTTAGCCACACATGCTAAAATATAAAATACAAGGTGTAATAAATGTCATAAATGATTACAAAGTAAAAGATTCTTCAACCAAAAGCTTCCAAAAAGATGAAGTAATAAAGTCTTGGAGTGTAGTATAAAGTCTGCACAAGATACCCTTACACAAAATTCTAAAAAGCTATTTATAGAGGGACCAAGATCTGACAAAAAGCGGACAAGTTTGCCCTTCCAGGTCACGTATGCGACCGCAGAACTATCGCATAACAGGTTTGCGGTCCGCAATCTTGAGAGGCGGCATCGCGGATAGGAACCCTAGCTGTTCATGTGCTGATCACATCACCGTTCTGCGGTCCGCATGTTGATTGTGCGACCGTAGAAAGCACCACATACTTGACTCTTAGGTTTCCTTTGTGTTCATTATGCGGCAGAAGTACGGACCGCATATTCATTGTGCGATCGATGAAGACGTCGCATTATTGCCGTGCATTTCAGCTCCATTCACTGTTTAGCTCTGCGATTTGGTTGCTCATCTGCAGTCCGTATATGCAGTATGCGACCGCATATTTGTCCGCTGATTGGCTGTTTTGCACAACTTGCCCTCTTTCTTATCTTTTTGCGTCCATTTTTGTGTCCTTGGTCTTTTCTTCCTCTTTATCTGTAAAACCACAAAATCACATAAGTATGGATTACATTTGGCAATGAAACAAGCTAATATAAGAGCAATTAGTATGTAAATGTGCCGAATCTCTCCGGCATATCAAGCACCTTCATGCGCCTCCTGTGCGTTCAACCCAGCTTGCTGGTTTGGGTCGTTCACATCTACCATGTCGAAATCTAGTTGGATTGGTAGCTGAGATTACTGAATTTGTTTGATTTCCCTGTTACGTGCTCGGAAAGTTTGCTCTAGGTCTGAGAGTCCTTCAATTAGTTCTCCAGTCCTTGCAGATTTTCTACACATGCACCTGAGTACCCAATTTAACAATCGTCAAAAATTTCAATGTAAAGTGTGTAGAAAGGACCCAACTACACAAGAATTTTGTAGTTCTTTCAATGGCAATTGATAATTCCCTTAATTCCTTGGCAACAACGCAAAAATTGATTCACGTCCAAGCAACGGTCGTAGTCAATATAATCCGGTCAATTAAGTCTAGAGTCGATCCCACAAGGAATTAACCTACCAACTGCAACTTTCACAACCCAAGAACACTTCTGGAGCAGTTTCCAAAAATTTGAATATATTTTTGTGGAGGTTTTCTAAATACTAACTTTTGCAAGAACTAAAGACTTGAAAGAAAGAATTTAATATTGGGTAAAGAATATAGAGAAAGGCTAAGGTATTGATTTCCCCTATTGATGGAATCCCTTCTATTTATGCTCATACAAATTGTCAATATTATTATATCAATCATGAACACTATTTTTACCGTAATTCTCTCCTGAGAAACAACAATAATTTACTAGTGCACTCTCCCGAGCTACCCTAGCTAGCTTTAATTTGAATAGTTCACTTTAGATTGCACCCAAGGCTTCGTTATTCGTAATCCCACCTTTACACCTAAAGTAATAGATTCCTCCAATAATCTAGGTGTGGTTGATAATAGGTTAATTTGACTATAATTATGCCCTAAATAATCACACTTTGTTATGGTATTTATGTTGTTTATGAGGACAAAATGCTTTGATTAGTGTTTGTTTATGTGTTATAGGTACATGTGATGCAATGGGTGCTAAGAAGAGTTATTTTGAAGTCATATGTTGATGAAAAGGCCAAGAGAAGAGCAAAAGGGAAAAGAGCTGGAAGAAGCAGTTAAAAATCCGCAACCTCTGTGGTTCATCCGCGACCGCGGATGAACCGCAAGTAATTGGGCTTTCTGAAGTTTTACTGTTCGCGGCCGCGAACCAACCACGGAAGCCGGTGCCCAGTTCTCCTAAATTGATTCGAACTTAGTTTTTTAAGCCCCAAAACCTCTATATAAACTCCTAGTTTGCCCAATAGAGGCATGTTGTCTTTATTTCAATACTTTTGCAAGATATTTAGTAAGAGAGAATCCTCTCAACTCCTTCTTTTTATTTTATATCAATTATTTCTTTATGATTTCAATTATTATTCTTGTTTCTTCAAGCATGAGTAGCTAAATCCTTTTCTAAGGTTTTGATGGAACCTATTGAGTGATGAACTTATCTTTTATGTGATTACATATTGTGAACTAGATTTATATTTGTTCAACTTCATTCTTGTTGTAGTTAATTGGTAGAGCTCCCTATTAGCGGTGCCTATTTAGTGTGCATAACTTGGAAAGAGCGCATATTTAGGTATATTGTTGAACAACACCACACCTAGGTTATTGGAGGAATCTATAACTTTAGGCGTAAAGACGAGGTTAGGAATAACGAAGTCTTGGGTGCAATCTTAAGTGAACTATTCAAATTAAAGCTAGCTAGGGTAGCTCGGGAGAGTGCACTAGTAAATTATTATAATTGCTCGGGAGAGGGTTACGATACACATAGCGTTCATGATTGATAGAATATATTAACAATTTGTATGAGCATAACGATAAGGGATTCCTTCAATAGGGGAAATCAATACCTTAGTCCTTCTCCATATTATTTTTACTCAACATTCAATTCTTTCTTTTAAGCATTCTTAAGTCTTGCAAAGTAGTTAGTCGAAATCCATATACAAATACACATTAAATTTTGGGAACTTGATTCGGAAGTACTCTTGGGTTATGAAAGTTGTGATTGATAGGTTAATTCTCTGTGGGATCGATCATGGACTTATTAGACCAAGTTATATTGACTACGACCGTTGCTTGGACGTGAATCAATTTTGGCGCCGTTGCCGGGGAATTAACGGAATTATCAATTGCCATTGACAGAACTTCAAGATTCTTATGTATTCAGGTTCTTTCTACACTCTACATTGAATATTTTGACGGTTGTTGATTTGGGTACTCAGGTGCATGCCTAGAAAATCTGCAAGGACTGGAGAACTAATTGAAGGACTCTCAGACCCCGAGCAAACTTTCCGGGCACGTAACAAAGCCATCAAACAAATTCAACAATTTCAACAACCAATCAAACTAGACTTCGACATGGGTGACGTAAACGAACAAAACCAGCAAGCCGGGCTAAATATGCAAGAGGCGCAGGAGGCACAGGAAGGTGCACTGTTTGACTGGGCACAACCCACAGCGGATAATTTGGCAACTGCCATCGTTGTGCCAGCAATTCAAGCTGAGTCTTTCCAGATCACTAACAACATGCTTCACTTATTGCAAAACAAGGGATTATTCTCTGGGTCTCAGGTTAAAGATCCACATCAGCACCTAAAGAACTTTCTCTCAATATGCAAAACACAGAGGCAACCGAATGTAACTCCGGAAGCTATCAGATTATTACTCTTTCCGTTCTCAATTACAGGAGCAACACAGATATGGCTAAACTCACTCCCAATAAACTCCATTGCAATTTGGGATGAGTTAGTCAAACAATTCAATAACAATTTTCATCCACCTAACAAGACAGCTCAACAAATTGATGAGATTGTGAGCTTCAAACAGAAACCAATGGAAACATTACATGAAACTTGGGGCAGATTCAAGGGTATGCTTGTTATGTGTCCTCACCATGGGATTCCTGAGCAGATGTTAGGCCAAAGATTCTACATGGGGCTTTCGGATAGTATGAAGAATATTGTTGATGCTTCAGCAGTTGGGGCTTTTCTGAGCAAGACTTGGAGAGAGGGCCAAAATTTGCTAGACAAGATGGCTCAAAATTCCGGGTGGACGTCCAGGAATGCTCCTCTCACACCAGTAGTACACTCATTACCTCTGGATCCATCTAATACTCTAGAGGAGAACATGGCCACTTTGTTGACACAAATGAGCATCCTGACAAAGAAGGTGGAAGAATCGGGAGTCAAGCAACAGGTTCACATTGTAGATACTACCAATGGTGGTTTATGCACATCTTGCATTAGCCAACCTATAGGTAATCCATGGGCTGCAGACGAAGAACATCATCATCAACATGAGGATATGAACTATGTGACTAACTATGGGGGGCAGCGACAAGGTAATGAAAACTGGGGCCAACATGCTCCAATGCAGTATAGACCTCCCCAGCCACAATTTAATGCAGCAGGCATGAGGCCACCATACAATATGGCTCCATATCATAGACCTCAGAATTTCGGTAATTAGCAGCAGGGATATCATCCACCTCCACCACCACATGGGGGTAGACATGACGATGGGTTTGCAAGGTTGGAAGCTATGATGCAGCAGGTAATTGGGTCAAATGCTAAAACAAATGAGAGGATAGATGCACATGATGCCGCCATCAAGAATATTGAAGTACATGTGGGTCAGATTGCTATGTCTCTCAAAAATCGTCCTCAAGGGACATTGCCTGCAGATACACAAACAAACCAAAAGGATCAAGTCCCAAAGCAGATGATGGCAGTGACTCTGAGAAGCGGTAGAGATGTTGATGCTGAGAATGAAAGTGAGAAAATCGACAGATAGGTTGAGACATCCACTTCATTGCCCATTGAACTGGATGAGTCCACAGGGTTAACAGAAGTCACAGTCCAGCCAGTTGCTGAAAATAAAGAAGCAAAACAGGGAACGGAGAAAGTAGCTGTACAGGTAGAGCAGCAGATTGATGAGAAGGTGATAGAAAAAGAAAAGTCCCAAGTCACTGGGAAGAAGAGGCCTCCACTACCATTCCCCCAAAGGTTGGCCAAACACCAGAAAGAGGAGCAATACAAAAAGTTCTTTGAAATGCTCAAGCAAATCCAGGTAAACATTCCCTTAATTGAAGCTTTAAAAGAAATGTCTAGTTATGCTAAGATGATGAAGGATTTGATGTCGCGGAAATTTGATTTCCAAGACTTGGCCACCGTAACACTTACTCAGACTTGTAGTGCAGTGGTCTCCAGACCCATTGCTGAGAAGCTATCTGATCCAGGCAGCTTCACCATCCTATGCACTATAGGGAATTATGCCTTTACTAAGGCTTTGTGTGATTTAGGGGCAAGCATTAATCTCATGCCCTTAGTCATTTATAAGAGGTTAGGCATTGGGAGAGCCAGGCCCACCTCTATGCTTTTACAGCTTGCTGACATGACGGTTAAGCGTCGGTTTGGTATTATAGATGATGTGCATATCCAGGTTGGGAAGTTCGTGTTTCCCGCCGATTTTGTTATTCTTGATTTCAAGGTCGACGAAGAAATTCCGATAATCCTAGGAAGACTATTCTTAGCTACCAGGAGAGCTATAATTGATTGTGAAACTGGGGAACTCAAGATGAGGTTGAATGATGAGGAGATCATATTCAATGTTCAAAAATCCATGAGGCGCCCCAGTGAGTTCGCAAATTGCTCTCTCATTGATGCGGTTGATGTGATAGTGGAGACCGACGATGCGGAGTTGACCATTGAAGATCCACTTCAAGCATGCCTGATGAACATGGAAGAGGTAAATGGTGAAAGTTTAGCTGAATGGGTACTATCTCTGGAAGGCAAGGGATTTTGGCAGAGAGAGCTTGAGTTCGAGCCTCTACACTTAGAGAAAAGAGAGACCCCGCCAGCAAAGCCATCCATAGAAGAACCACCAAAGCTTTAGATTAAACCACTACCATCACATCTCAGGTATGAATTTCGAGGTCCTAACTCCACGTTACCTGTTATTATCTCATCTAGTTTGCTAGATGTGCAGGCCCAAAAGCTTATACAACTACTCAAGGAATGCAAGACTGCCATTGGATGGACCATGGCAGACATAAAGGGGATCAGCCCAGCCTATTGCATGCATAAAATTGTCCTGGAAGATGGACACAAACCTTCCAGGGAACATCAAAGAAGGCTGAACCCCAACATGAAGGAAGTGGTGAAGAAAGAAGTAATAAAGTGGCTAGATGCGGGAATCATCTTCCCAATCTCTGACAGCAGCTGGGTTAGCCCGATCCAATGTGTGCCAAAGAAACGAGGCATGACGGTAGTGAAAAACGAGAACAATGAATTGATTTCAACAAGAACCATCACCGGATGGAGAATATGCATGGACTACAGGAAGTTGAATCTAGCCACCCGCAAAGATCACTTCCCACTTCCCTTCATTGATCAAATGCTTGACGGGTTGGCAGAGAGGTCCCACTTTTGCTTTCTGGATGGATACTCGGGGTACAATCATATCTCCATAGCCCCCGAAGATAGAGAGAAGACCTCCTTCACATGCCCATATGGCATCTTTGCCTTCAGGAGGATGCCATTCGGACTATGCAATGCGCCTGCCACATTCCAAAGGTGCATGATGGCTATTTTCACCGACATGGTGGAAGACATTATGGAGGTGTTCATGGATGATTTCTCGGTGGTAGGGAATTCATTCGATGAATGCCTTGCCAATCTGACAAGAGTGCTGAAACGGTGCATGGAAACAAACTTAGTGCTAAACTAGGAGAAGTGCCATTTTATGGTACAAGAAGGTATAGTATTGGGGCACCGGGTTTCAAGCAAAGGCATTGAGGTAGACCGTGCTAATGTTAATGTCATTGCAAAGCTGCCTCCACCAATATCCGTCAAGGCCATAAGAAGCTTTCTTGGACACGCTGGTTTTTACCGAAGGTTCATCAAAGACTTCTCCAAAATATCAAACCCTCTCTGTAAGTTACTTGAAAAAGATCACCCTTTTGTTTTTTCTGATGAATACAGGATTGCTTTTGAGGAACTGAAGAAGAGGTAGGTCAGAGCACCCATCATCATTGCCCCCGACTGGGAGCAACCTTTTGAGCTAATGTGTGATGCAAGTGACTATGCAGTGGGGGTAGTGCTGGGCAAAATGAAAGACAAGCTGATGCATCCAATATACTATGCAAGTAGAACTCTGAGTGGAGCACAACTAAACTACACAGTGACGGAAAAGGAGATGCTTGCGGTCGTGTTCGCATTCGACAAATTCCGGTCCTATCTCATAGGATCAAAGGTTATCTTATACACAAACCATGCAGCTTTAAGATATTTAATTGATAAAAAGGAATCTAAGCCGCGCCTAATTCGTTGGGTGTTGCTTCTCCAAGAGTTCGACCTCGAATTTAGGGATAGGAAAGGTACTGAAATCAAGTCGCTGACCATTTGTCAAGACTTGAAGGAGCCGAAATTGTCAAAGAGAGTGGGGAAATTCTGGAAACCTTTCCAGACGAGCAGCTGCTCACCACCACTCTCCTTGAAACACCATGGTATGCTGACTATGCTAATTACCTAGCCAGTGGTATTGTTCCTCATGACCTCTCATCGGTCCAGAGGAAAAGATTTTTTCGTGAAAGTCAGCTTTATTATTGGGATGAACCATATTTGTTTAGGATATGTCTTGATAACATGATCTGGAGATGCGTCCCCAAGATAGAACAATCTTCTGTTTTGCAGGCATGTCATGCTTCAGCATATGGCGGTCACTTTGGAGGAATACGTACATCTGCCAAAATACTTGAGGCCGATTTCTATTGGCCAATGGTGTTTAAAGATGCACACTTGTGGGTGAAAGGTTGCAACGAATGTCAATGCACCGGAAACATCTCCCGGCGTCATGAAATGCCAATGAACCCAATCCAGCAAGTTGAAGTGTTCGATGTCTGGGGAATAGATTTCATGGGGCCCTTTATTAGCTCATACGGCAATAAGTACATACTTGTTGCAGTTGATTACGTGTCTAAATGGGTGGAAGCTGCAACATTACCCACCAATAATGCTAAGGTGGTGGTGGGGTTTTTGAAGAAGAATATTTTCACCCGGTTCGCGACTCCAAGGGATATCATCAGTGATGGGGGCACACACTTTTGCAACCGAGCTTTTGAGAAATTATTGGCCAAGTATGATGTTAAACACCGTGTGGCCACTCCATATCACCCGCAGACTAGCGGGAAAGTTGAGGTCTCCAACAGGGAGATAAAAAGTGTACTGACTAAAACAGTAAACGCCACAAGGACCGACCGGTCCAGAAAGCTTGATGACACACTATGGGCTTATAGAACAGCTTTCAAGACACCAATTGGCATGTCGCCATACAAATTGGTGTTTGGGAAAGCTTGTCACCTACCGGTTGAATTAGAGCACAAAGCTTGGTGGGCGCTGAAACAATTGAATCTCAACTTGGATGAAGCAGGTAAAGCAAGGCTAACTGGGTTGCATGAATTAGAAGAATTTTGGTATCTAGCGTTTGAAAGTACTAGATTGTATAAAGAGAAAATGAAGCGGATTCATGATCAAAATATCGTTGAGCGGAACTTCAAAAGCGGGGACAAGGTACTACTATACAATTCAAGATTACGATTGTTCCCAGGTAAATTGAAATCAAAGTGGTCAGGACCCTTCAAGGTAATTGAAGCATTTGAGTCAGGAGGTGTGGAAATTCAAACTATGGATGGGTCACGTACATTCAAGGTAAATGGACAGAGGTTGAAACATTACATAGGCCTGGATGACATGGAGGACAAGGTAGAATTGCGGTTGGATGAACCTCAAAGGTCTAGCGAGCCTTAAAATGCGCTAAGTTGAGTCATGCCGCGACGTTAAATCAGGCGCTACGTGGGAGGCAACCCACGAACATGTTGCAAGTATTTTTATTTTAGTAGTATTTAATAAAATAAAATAAGAAAAAAAACAAAATTTTTGCTGAACAACTGAGAAAAATTTCAGAGGGGCACTGTCCACGGTCCATCCGCGACCGCGGATGAACCGCGGAAAAATGACCTCTCTGAATTTTCTTTGTTCGCGGTCCATTCGCGGTCGCAAACCAACCATGAAAAAATGCCCCCTCTGAATTGCGACTGTTTGCGGTCCATCCGCGGCCGCGAACGAATCGCGAACAGTCGCGGCCAGTTCCGCGGTCAGTTAAAAATAACATTTTTTTTATTTTCTTTCCCCCCCCCCCTTCTTTAAACCCTAAAAACCCACCCCCTCTTTCCCATAACCCCATTTAGCCGCCCCTACTCCCAAAACTCTCTCTCTCTCTCTAACTTCAAATCCTCTCCCTTCACTCTACAAAATCCTAACCCCTTCTTCTCCAAATCATCCCCTTCTTCCACCTTACTCCTCCATTGCTATAACTTGTAAGTTTCTCTACTTTTTCTCTTTTATTTGTTTTTATTTTTAGTTTGATTGTTTATTTGGTAGAATTAATTAGATAATGTTAGTTTAGGGTAAATCATGAATATGACTTGGTTTCTTTTTGCACATTACATGTTTCCATGAATTTCTTCTAAGGTACCTTGTGATATGATTGAAGTTTGGTAAAGAATGGGTTGTTGGGTCTTCAATTGTGTTTATGATACTAATTTTATGATTTGGAGACCCAAATAGTATTTTGACCATATTTGTTGGTTGGTTAGCCAAGTTGGGCAAATTATCCTTGATCATAATTGATAAATGTAGTTTTAGGAGACATCATACCCAACTCATGAATTAGTTATGATATATTTTATTGGGGATGGATTAACTCAATTGAGTAATGTTTAGAAGTGTTCTAATAATTAAGTGTGGGGTGCTTGAATAATCATGTGTAAAATAGTTAGATAAAGAATCTAAATATAGGAGTATGAGGTAATTGCACGAAAAATGGTCGATTGTGATATCTCACGGATGGCGAAGTCTGAGTAGCCTTCCGATGACTAACGGTTTACAAAATTTTTGGCTATCTTATTTGTGCAGGATCATGGCCCCGAAGAGAGCTCGACATGGTGCTAGCTCATCTAGGCAACCGACTTATGATGAGTCTAGGTTTGCTTGCAAAGAAGCGATGAATGGATTTCACATTAAAGCGACCAAGAAGTGGCTCCAAGAGGTAGAAGTTGACCGGATAGCTATCCGCTCTAAGAAGCCGAAAATATATGATGAGATTCGGAGGCGCGAGATGGAGTTCCTCTTTGACTCACCTCCTAAGGTGAACAAGATGCTTTTCCGGGAATTCTACGCCAATGCTCCTTACGCTATGGTCAGACAAGTATTCGTCAGAGGTAAGAATGTTGATGCCCATATTCCTACTATTAGTCAGATACTTAGACTGCCCATGCACACTAGTGATGTCGACTATTACCAGGTGTCACATGGGACATGCTAATAGAGGCCTTATGTGTAGACGGCATCCCGGTGTGGATTAGAAATAAGACTCTGCACTCTAACTACTTTACATACACAGCCAAATGTTGGTTCTCTATAATTTGCAACCGTATATTACCCTCGAGTAACACCATGGATATTAACTTTAATAGGGCACTTTTGACTTGGTGTTTTGTAACACATCTAGATGTTGATATCGCCCGCATAGTTAGTGATGAGATGGTATTGAGGGGATCCCTCACTGCCAAGGGTTTTTATTACCCATCTTTTATCACTACACTGTGTCTCCTCCATCAGACCCGATTAACTGAAACTGATGGTGAGCTACTACCAAAAGCTCCATTTAGAGCTGCTCAAATCCGGGTTGGACGAGACACAACCCCAATTGACTTGGATGAGGAGGACGATCCTGTACCGGTTGCCCGGGCAAGGCACTCCACAGATTCAGCCGGACCTTCAAGGCCTGCTCCTCGTGGAGCAAGTATGTCTAGGTCCGAGTCCACACGACCTATGCTTAGGTCCATGGAGAAGGAGGTTGCTAATCTGCGCACCTCCGTTGATGGCTTGCATACACGGGTAGACGCCATGTCTACAAGGCAAGCCCGGTCAGAAAACAGGTTTATGGCATGGTTCAAAGCACTTGGACGAGCATGTCATGTCGAACCATCCACCGTCTCCGACTCCGAGTGAGTCTCAAGTAAGTTTTCTTGCCTCTCTTGTGCTTTAATTTTTATTTATGTCATGGGGACATGACATATCTTTAAGTGTGGGGTGGGTGACTTATCTTGTACATGATGTATATATTAGTGTAGTAGTTAATATAAAATAATAAAAACACAAAAAAATCATAAAATTTTAAAAATCCAAAAATATGAGTAGAGGACTCTTCCTGATGACGGACTATTTAGGACAAGTACTCTTGCGGGAAGTAGTCCACGTAGGAATTTTTCTTTCTTTTATTTTCTTTTTATAGGTAATGTATCATCTCCCCCTTGGTTTTTCTTTTGACCACGGTTCTTTTTCAAGGGTTTTTATTTGAACCGGGTTAGGTAGAGTTTTCTTTTCTTAGGATTAGAGGTAAAAAGGGCAACATGTAACCCCGAATATGCACATTAGCAAAAGCGTAAATTGAACTTGTGAATGTATCTTCTAGGCTTGACTGTAGAATCTCAATATGCCTTAAACTGCACAATAATACTTGCTTGAACATCGATAGGACTTTGTAGATAAACTGGATTTCAAATGAGTTGCATGCCATGTGTGTGTGAGGTTTTACTTATATTGTATATTTTACATGATGCCTAGAACTTGCCCTGTGTGTTTGCAAAGCGAAATAGAAGTTGTTTGGTTGTAGAAAGGATAGAGGCATTTCTTTGTGTAACCCCATATACAGATAGACATGAATTCACCCGTATATTATATCTTAATTAACCCCTTTGAGCCCAAAGCCTATTCTTTGATAACCCTTGAATGTTCATCAAATATGTATGATGTTCTACTTTACCTCCTAGTAGCACTTGTATTGTAATGAATATGCAAAAGTTTAAGTGTGGGGTGAAGGGAAATGGAAAAAGGGAAAATCAAGAATTAATGATAGAAAATAGTGGACTGGTCCAAAAATAATGTTGCAAAGCAATGAGACAAAGAGCTATATCAATGAATATGTAAAAAAAAAGAAAGGCCAGTTACATCAACAAAATAAAAGTGGGGGTTAAAAGTAAAGAAAGGTGAAGGAATGTTTATGGGAGACATAAGGAAGAAAACAAAAAGGGAAGTTGTGAAAAAGAAAAGAAAAGTGCTTAGGGAGACTAGTCACTATAACCAAAAGTATCCTACCCGTCCCATAGCCTACATTACAACCCTTAAAGACCTCTTGATCTATGATTGAATAACTCGATTAGTGGAGTATTACACTAGGGGCAAGCCTATGGTGTGTCTGTATGCATATAAATGTTCTTTGTTGAGAGTGAGTGAATTTTTCCGATATTCATAAGTTCCATGTCTTTGAATTGTTAATGTGTGGGAACTTCTCTCAATAAATTTTGTTAGGGCATGTAATTCAAGAGGAAGAAGGTAAATTTGCAAGTTTTTGGTAATAAGTAGAGTAAGTAATAATGTGCGGGCATGAGAGTTTGCGGTTAGGTAAAGATTGTGCATATCTTAGGTTGTTCATGTATAATAGCTTTTGTGACATATTTTGGAGGAGACAAATTATTTAAATTGGCCTAAAGTGTGATTAAGGTTGTCGAGGACGAGCAAAGGTTTAAGTGTGGGGTATTGATAATAGGTGAATTTGACTATAATTATGCCCTAAATAATCACACTTTGTTATGGTATTTATGTTGTTTATGAGGACAAAATGCTTTGATTAGTCTTTGTTTGTGTGTTATAGGTACATGTGATGCAATGGATGCTAAAAAGCGTTATTTTGAAGTCATATGTTGATGAAAAGGCCAAGAGAAGAGCAAAAGGGAAAAGAGCTGGAAGAAGCAGTTAAAAATCCGCAGTACTGTTCCTCCGCGACAGCGGATGAACCGCGAATAATTGGGCTTTCTGAAGTTTTACTGTTTGCGGTCGGCTCGCGGCCGCGAAGCAACCGCGGAAGCCGGCGCCCAGTTCTCCTAAATTGATTCGAACTTAGTTTTTTAAGCCCTAAAACCTCTATATAAACTCCTAGTTTTCCCAATAGAGGCATGTTGTCTTTATTTCAATACTCTTGCAAGATATTTAGTAAGAGAGAATCCTCTCAACTCCTTCTTTTTATTTTATATCAATTATTTCTTTATGATTTCAATTATTATTCTTGTTTCTTCCAGCATGAGTAGCTAAATCCTTTTCTACGGTTTTGATGGAACCTATTGAGAGATGAACTTATCGTTTATGTGATTACAAATTGTGAACTAGATTTCTATTTGTTCAACTTCATTTTTGTTGTAGTTAATTGATAGAGATCCCAATTAGCGGTGCCTATTTAGTGTGCATAACTTGGAAAAGAGTGCATATTTAGGTATATTGTTGAACAACACCACAACTAGGTTATTGGAGGAATCTATAACTTTAGGCGTAAAGACGGGGTTAGGAATAACGAAGTCTTGGGTGCAATCTTAAGTGAACTATTCAAATTAAAGCTAGCTAGGGTAGCTCGGGATAGTGCACTAGTAAATTATTGTAATTGCTCGGGAGAGGGTTACGATAAACATAGCGTTCATGATTGATAGAATATATTAACAATTTGTATGATCATAACGATAAGGGATTCCATCAATAGGGGAAATCAATACATTAGTCCTTCTCCATATTATTTTTACTCAACATTCAATTCTTTCTTTTAAGCATTCTTAATTCTTGCAAAGTAGTTAGTCGAAATCCATACACAAATACACTCTAAATTTTGGGAACTTGATTCGGAAGTACTCTTGGGTTGTGAAAGTTGTGATTGATAGGCTAATTCTCTGTGGGATCGATCTTGGACTTATTAGATCAAGTTATATTGACTACGACCGTTGCTTGGACGTGAATCAGTGGTGTTGTTCAACAATATACCTAAATAGGCACTCTTTTCCAAGTTATGCTCACTAAATAGGCACAGCTAATTGGGGATCCTACCAATTAACTACAACAAGAACGAAGTTGAACAAATAGAAATCTAGCTAACCATTTGTAATCGCATAAATTAGAAGTTCATCACTCAATAGGTTCCATCAAAACCTTAGATAAGGAATTAGCTACTCATAATCAAAGAAACAAGAATAATAATTGAATTCATAATCAAAGAATCAATATAAAAGAAAGAAATAAGTTGAGAGAGTTCTCTCTTACTAATTATCTTGCAAAAGTAGGGAATAATACAATGCTTGCTTCTCTTGGGCGAAATCTATGCTTATATAGAGGGTTTAGGTTACAAAAATTGAGTTTTGACAAGTTTAGCCTTCAAATTTTTGGCGTCGTTCGCGGTCCGTCCGCGATCGCGGATGGACCGCGAACAGTCAGGTTCTCTGAAGGTTGAGAGGTTCCGCGAGCCTCTTTTTTTGCGGTTCGTCCGCGGTCGCGGATGGACCGCGGTTTTGCACCCTGTTCCGTTGGAAATTTGGGAAAACGCCAAACATGAAAGTTGTAGCCCTTTGAGTTAGATTTTCAACCATATATTACGGAGCCAAAACAGAGTTCTCGACAAAATGTTATGGCCCCTTTACTAGACAGTGCGCAATATGCCTCATCGAGTCTTCGTTTATACTAAACTATCAAATTTGACCCCCGAACACGATCCCGGCTTAATCCCTTGAGCTTTTACTCAGACTTCAAAGCTTCAAATTACTTAAATTCATTCCATAACATCTATATAGCTCGAAATCACACCTTTCCGACTATTTTTTGCACAATTTCTTGACTTGTATCACACTTGGCCTTTTTTCACCATCTTTTGATTCCAAAACTTGCTCTTTTAGTCTTCATTATCTCATGTGTACCTATAACACACTAAAAATACTAATAAAAGAATTTTGGCATCATGAACAATATCAACACAACAATAAAGCGTGATTATTTAGAACATAACTATAGTCAAATTCACCTATTATCAGTACACTAGAACGTCGTTAATAAACGCAATTACAAATGAATCGAGATAGTGACGAAATAAACTGTGCATCAAGTGCATAAATATTGCTGGGGTGTTGGTTGTCACACCTTTTTTTTCTTACCTCCTTTTTACGGAAGCCTATTTACTACGCCCCGGGAAGGGATATAGTAAAAGGAAGGAGTTTTTCTAATTAAAGGACAGTCGGAGCGGGATTTATTTATTTAGATTAAGAGTCGCCACTTGGGAGATTAATTGTGTCCCAAGTTACCGGTTGAATCCCGTACCGAGTAGAGTTTGACTCTGTTACATTCTGCAAACTACAAATCTGGATAAGGAATTCTGTTAACCGGGGAAGGTGTTAGGCACTCCCGAATTCCGTGGTTCTAGCACGGTCGCTCAACTGTTGTATTTGTTTTTATCTGATTTATTTATATGTTCCAATTTATGTGCACGATTAGAATTCCGCTTTATCACTTTTTAAAGGAATTGCAACGTCGTGAAAATGCACTTTGGGCCACATCGTACCAGTACGCATGTGGCTTTCAATACATTTCGACTCCGTTGAGATTTGGATTTAGGTCACATAAATGTGCACCCGAGTTTAGCAAAGTAAATTATTAGGTACGCGCCTAAAGTAACTAGGAGTTTGCACTTTGCGAGGGCCATGGAATTTGCTAAATGGCGCGCCTCTAATTCTAATGACCAATATATTAACTAAGTGAGGGCCATGCAATTGTCGTTTTTGTTTGGCATGGCACACCTCGATAATTTCAAAAGATTGCACTCAACTTAAAGCAAACTACAGATATTCATACGAACAAAATGTGTTTAAACTTAATATTAAGCCCAATTCTACGCAGAAAAAAACTATATTTAAAGCCTAGATTTCAATTGATTCAAGCTAATGAGATCCTCATCTTTTCAAATTTTGACCCCACGACCCAATTAATCCTTCCAAAACGTGGATGAAATTATCAAGATGACTATTAGGCCTGAATCCCTTTAATTGAACCCCAAAGCCTCTTGTGCACATTTAATGATTCTGTGTCCGATTCATCCCATCTAGCTAATGGACCACTTGCCTTTTAATTAGAGAAAATGCAAATTGATTAAGCCACAGACTATCTATCCAAATAGAACAACTAAAGTTAAAATACAAAATTGACAAACCAAATGCATTCAATCAATCAAACATTAAGGAGTTATCGATTATTCACAAAATATCAACATGTGATTACTTCCTCTGAACATCAAATAAAATCTAACAAGCAACATAAACACATCAAAATAAAATAAAGAAGCTTGGAAACGGACAAAAATAGAGGAACAGAAGGGGACGAAAATCAGAGTATTTCAACAACTGGATTGATTTTCCCAAACAGCCAAAATTTAACAATTATAGTAGGCATATGGCATGATAATACATTGACATAGCATAGCAAGCATATTCTCATTGAATCAAAAGAGAATTACATGATCAGGAAGGGTAAACAGTACCTTAACAGCAATAATAGGGTTCCAAATAGCCAAACAAAAGCTGAAAAAGAACAAACATAGGTTGAGCTCAGCTACTAGTTGAATAATACATCAACAAACAGTGATATCCAGCAAATCCTCAAAACAAAGTTCGACTATGAACATTGAAAGCTTTGGAACGCAAAAGCAATGACATCATGTATAGAGACTTGACCGAATCTGTGGAACAGAGCTTGGACGGGAATAACTAAACAGATATCTCAAACGGATGACACTCCGGAGGCGGCGCTCTAACGTGTATATTCTGATTTTTTTGGGAACTATTTTCAGGTCATTTTTTTTAGTTTAGGGTCTGTTTTTGGCTGAATTTAGGAACTGTTTCATGGAAGATTCATGCAGGTTTCATGGATGTTGTAACGTGTGTACTTACGTTTGGTCATTGGTATTTTGGAAATCGAAAGGAAGGTGATGAACAATGGAGAGGGTTCCTTTTTTGGGCTCTGATTTTTCTAGATTTTGTACCTCTTTTCGTGAGTGTGTGTGTGTTCTATATAGTGAGAATGGAGAAACAAGAGATAGAGTCATGCAATTTGCATGTCTCTAATGTGTGAATGGATCAGATAATTTTTTAAAGAAATGGGTTGGGTTGACAGGCCAGTCGGGTTTAGGTAAATTTGGGCCAGGGGCGTTTTGTGTTGGAGCTGATTTTTTCGTTTTGGGCCATTTAAATTGTAATATTTGGGCCAAATGCTATTATCTTCCCCTTTTTATTATTTTGTATTTTTACCAATATTTTTCTTTGTATTTTTATTGTATATATTTCTTTTTGTATGTATTATTTCTGTATGTATTTTCTATATTGTATTTATTTTGATTTTATTAAAATTGTTAAACTAATTAACTTTTTCAATTAAAGCAACAAAAATGTTATTTTTATTTTTCTTTAATTTGTTAAAATAAATTAATGCTTACTACAGGTGAAATTAATTTCCAAAATGTAAATGCATATTTTTTTTTTGCATTTTTATATGGTTTAACATGCGCAAATAACACACACAAAATTCACACAAAATTGTAAAAATAAGGAAATATTATTCATTTTGATTTTTATGGGAATAACTCTTATGTAGGGTAAAAATCACATGCTCACATTGGTTAGCCTAAATTACATCACAAGGAATTCGTAATGACCATACCGAGTCCTGAAAGTAGTCTTCGGGATATCTAGCTCTTGAATCTTCAACTGATGATAACCTGAACGTAAGTCAATCTTGGATAATACCATGGCACCGCGAACTGATCTAATAGGTCATCAATATGAGTCAAATGATACCGGTTCTTCATTGTAACTTTGTTCGATTGGGGATAATCAATGCATATACGCATAGAAATATCATTAACAAGGTAGGAGCATCCCAATGTGACACAGTGGGCCAAAAAACCCTTATCAAGAAATTCGTATAAATGTTCCTTCAACTTATTCAACTTAGGAGGGGCCATATGATAAGGAGGAATAGAGATGGGCTGAGTGCCCAGAAACAAATCAATTTAAAAGTCAATATTGCTGTCGGGTGGCATGCTTGGAAGATCAGTTGGAAATACATCAGGGAAATCTATGACTATTGGGACATACTCGACTGCAGGGGTATCAATACTGACATCATAATCTAGATACATGTCACATCCCTTCTCAACCATTCGTTGATCTTTAAGAAAAGAAATAACCCTTTTGGGAATGTCTAAGGTACTTTTCCTTATCTTACGTGGAAGATTCAACAGACTAAGATTTTACCCTTATCTTAGGTGAAAAATTCATCAGACTAAGACTTTTATTCTTAGGAGAAAGTTTCAATAGACTAAGATTTTACCTTTATCTTAGGTGAAAAATTCATTAGACTGAGACTTTTTATCTTAGGAGAAAGTTTCAACAGACTAAGATTTTGACTCTCATTGGACTAGGTCCAATTCTGTGTAGTCTCAGGAGGAAGATCCATCGGACTGGGATTTTGACTCTAGGAGATAATTCATCGGACTAGGTCCATTTTCTGTGAGGTTTAAGGAGGAAGCTCTGATGGACTGAGATAATGGCTCCAAGAGATAATTCATCATACTGGGTCCATTTTCTGTGTTCAGGTTTTCTTAATCTTTCAAATTCAACAATCTTTTCTTTTTTTTTCAACTTCTGTCTTGCTTTCTTTTTCCAACTTTTTCCTTTCATCTTCTTTTTTTTTTCAAAATTACGCCTTCCTTTTCTTTTCAAATTACGCCTTCCTTTCCTTTCCTTCCTTTTGTTTTCCAAATTATGCCTTCCCTTTTTCCTCATTATGCCTTTCCTTTTATCGATTTCTGCCTTACTTTTGTTTTGAAATTATGCCCTCCTTTCCTTTTTTCACATTATCCCTTTATCTTAGGTGAAAAATTCATCAGACTAAGATTTTCATCTTAGGTGAAAGTTTCAACATACTAAGATTCTCTCCTTTAATCATAGGTGAAAAATTCATTAGACTAAGATTTTCATCTTAGGTGAAAGATTCAACAGACTAAGATTCTTTCCTTTTATCTTATCATTCTCCAAAACTTGTTCTATTTACCTTCCGACATGAATTGTCCACCTTCAAAAACAATTGTATTTACCTTCATGCTCTTCGGATGACTACCCGATTTCAAGAAAATTGTTAATGGGGCAAAACATTTTCTGCCCCAGTTTGATAATTCTCTCGCATAATATCTTTTGTCCCTGTTTCAAAACAAAGAAAAACCTGTCCGTTTAAAATGCGGTGGTTGGCCATGCCCTTGAACTTTGATGGCGATTGTTCTTTCTCTTCCTTTGATAACTACTTTCCACTTGAATGCCTTGCCTGTTCACCGACTATCCATTTTTTCAAAAATAGTTCTTCTTTGTTCAAACCCTATAGTTCCATTTGTTATATTGCTCCCGAGTTGGCCCTCTGCCGACCTTTGTGTCTGCCATGATCCCTAAAATATTTTTTAATTGTTACCCACTTCATAGCACATGTTGCTCTTTTGATTAAATCACCGGCCTTGCCTTTGAAGTCTTTATTATGCCACCACTAGTCATGATAACTTTGATTTCCTTTTGGGAAGATTTTGAGTGTCACTAGTGTACCACTCTTTGTCAATCCTATCCCGGGATATTCCTTTGATCTATTCACCTTCGACTGTCTTGTTGTTTGCACACCGAACCTTCATATTTCGAAGATTCCCAAAGCACATTGACGACTGGCAACTCAATCATGTCTGACATTGTTATTGACTTATGACTATTTTATGTGTTGGCCAAATCACATCTCGTGCAATTGGAAAGCTTGGTGGCAAATTTTGAAATCATTTCTTTATTTGTTATGACCCGACAGACTCAATAGGAAGGAAATATAAGCAAAGCGGGAAGAATAGAGTGAAATAAAAAGCGGGGAGACACGATTTCTAATAAGAAACCTACAGAAGAATGACCCATCGAATGTCAAATACCGACTCTAGCGACCTTCACATGCACTTTTATCCTTCTCTGTATAGCAAATTTGATGCTCAACTCTTGTACCAATTTTCCATGAAACTGGTCTTCAGTACTCCATTTGCCCAATCTGATTCATAATCCTTAATCGACTTGTAGTGCCCATAGGGTTTTCACCATCAAGCCTCTCTCATTTGATTTTTCTCTCAACTCACTATCGCCTTACGGTGCCCATGAGAGTTTTCACTGATAAGACTCTCTCATTTTGATTTCTCTCATCTTGGAGTCCCGTGGTGGTTTTCATCATTTCTTAAATTCTTCATTTTCCTTTTTTCGGACTGGAGTGTTACCCTTGATGTGATTCACCTTTGCTTGGTTGACTCGGTATTTCTTGAAGATTGATCGGAAGGTCTTTATCTGAACCGTAATGCAGGCTTGGTGATGGGATTTAGAATGAAGGACATAAAGGCTCAAAATATTTCAACGTGGGTTAAAGATTACAAATTTCGAAATCGTATTCCTTCAATAACCATAATTCATGCCCGAGTTTCCTTCTTGGGGATTCTTGGACTTTTCTCCTGTGACTGAACCTTAGTGAGGCTTCCTACGTACCCTTTCTGGATCAAGTCAAAATGTAGTTCGGCATAGAATCGCTTCATTGTTGCGATGTTTACTTCTTCCAATTCTTTCTTCTTTTTCATTTTTCTTTCTTTTTCTTTTCCTTTTCTTTTGCCATTTTCTCATCTTCTTCTTTTCTTTTTCCTTCTTTTTTTTCATTTTTTTTTCTACTTTTCTCCTTTCTTTTCTCTTCTTTTCTCCTTTCTTTTGTTTCTCCACTTGATTTCCCCCCTTAATCTTCGATTTTTGTTGTTGATTCCGAAAGAGGGATATTAAAGAGAAATATAATAGGGCTCAAAAGGGTAGCAATGGACAGTGTATGGATAGCGGAATAAAATGCCTTCGTCATTCCAATCTTCAAAACATACCAAGTACAAACTACATAGTTAAACATCTTTTGACTGATTCACTTATTTTTCTTCTGTATTTGCCGATTTCTATTACCACCGGTCAGTCACCTTGGTACCATGAATGATCCCATTCAGACTTGGGGTACTCTTGCCTTTGGCTTTAAACCGATGAAGCACGATGCATTTCCAAGTCATTTCTTTACGCTTTATTTTTCAATTTCACTTGGTTCAAGTTTCACAAATTCTAATAAGTTTTTGTTTCTTTCGAATATCCTTACATCTTCAACATTGTTTCATTGCTAAATTGACTTTTCAAATTAGGCCGAGAATTATCTGCATGTCATGTCACTAAAATTAATATGAGAAGAATTGTAACGTGATTAAAAATGGAATGACTAGAAATGTTGGGAAACGAAGAGTTGTATTAAACTGATGGGTTGAAACAACAAGACGAACAACAAAATGAACAGACTAGACTAGAATTACAAATTTAGATGGCTCTAAACAATTTTTACTAAACAAAGCAAAGTGTAAAGATAGAAGGGTTTTGACTCCCAAGACAATGACCGGATTACAACCCGAAAATAACCCAGACAACAGAAATGACACCAATATAAACCACCAAAACTCCAAGAGGTGGAACGCCTTCTCAATTACCAAGCATGGCATCTTAGCCACTGAGTTCTGCATTAATGTTGCCAAGACTACTATCTGTTTCAATATCTTCAACTTCGGTTGAAAATTCCCCAAGAATATTCTTAGCCCCCAAATCACCGGGCATCATTCCCACAAAATATGCAACATCATGTGCAGGTAAAGGATTCTGTGTAATGTTCCGGATGCCACTGTCTTGGACCGCAATTATTCCTTCCTGAATCATTCTTTCTACCTCTCTTTTCAAATCCCGACAACTTTCAACATCGTGACCTAGAGCATCGGAGCGGTTTTCACACCTTTTAGATGAATCAAAGCTTCTCGCACGTCGATCCACCCGATTTGGAGGAATGGGTGCAATCATGCCATGTTGTTTTAACTTCTCAAACAAGCTCGCATATGACTCTCCTATCGGTGTAAAATTATCTTTCAACTATTGTTCCCTTTAATACCCCTGGCTTGGATGTGGGTTATAATGTACTTGAAAATTTTGCGGAGGCTGGTGGAGATTTCATGATGTTCATGCTCGCTTTCTTGGGTGATTTGAGGGTTGGGCAACATACTGGACTGGATAAACAAAGTATGGAGGGTTTTGAGGCGGGTAGTAATGCTTAAGGGGCCATGGAAAATCTAATGGGGCTGCATATACCTTTGACATGTTCTCATAGGACCTCTTCTCGACCCTGATATCATCATGATTTCTCCATCCCTCCCATTCACATCACCAAATTCACTTTGGACAGCCTGAGTTGCATATTTAAGAGCTGCTTGACTTATAATTTTGCATGCCTTAATACCGTCTTCCACCATTTCTCCCATTTTGATTATTTCTTCAAAGGATTGACCAATTGCAGATATCATATTTTGAAAGTAATCCGGCTCTTGAGCCTGAAGGAAAACAGTGACTAACTCGTGGTCATCCATGGGTGGCTTAGCTCTAGCTGCCTGTTCTCTCCATTTGGTAGCATATTCCCTGAAACTTTCAAATGGTTTTTTTTTTCAGTTTAGAAATGGATATGCGGTTTGGGGTGATGTCGATATTGTATTGAAATTGTTTGATAAAGGCCCGTGCCAGATCATCCTATACGTACCAATAAGATGTGTCTTGATCCCAAAACTATTCAGATGCTACTCCTGAGAGGCTTTCCCCAAAATAAGCCATAAGTAATTCTTCATTTCTTCCCATACCTCTCAATTGGTTGCAATTCCTTTTCAGGTGGGCTGTGGGGTTTCCATGTCCATCTTACTTTTCAAATTTGGGAATCTTGAAACCAAGTGGCAAGTGGACATCGGGGAACATACATAAATCTCTGAAGGCAATACTTTTTTGACATGCCATTGCTTGTGTGTTTTTCAGCTGTTGTTCTAATCTTTTCACTCTTTGGGAACTTTCTTCATGTACATTCTTTCGGGTAGGCTTCTCGATGTTTGTAGGAAGATCAAACAAGTATGAGTGGTACTCGGTGAGTGGTACTATTCTTGTCGAATAACAAATTGTGACTCATGAGAAGGCTATCCCTGGCCATTAGCCCATACTTGATGCGTTTTGGTCATTTGTTGTTTCAGTGTTCTATTTTGCTCAACCACAGAAGACCCTTGTTGAACTCCTTGATCCTGAGTCTCTTGAGCGCTCATAACAGCTTCGATGTCAGTTGTCATTTTCCTTGAATCTTCTTTTCCATTTTACCACAACCAACCACCTCAACTTTCTGAATTAACAAAATGAAGCCACCATTTTAGCGTTAAGGTATTTTGCTTATTAATTTCCTTTGTTTTTTCTGCTATTTTCTTTTTTTTTTTGCCCTTATTGGCTTTTTTCCTTTCTTTTTTTTATATATTTTGATTATGGATATGGTCGAATCCTATGTGGATTGCCTACGTATCATGACCCCGCATGAATCAGACCGAGCATAGTTCTTGCAAATTAATGCAAAAATAAAGAGATGTTTATTTGATTTTTTTAATTTGTTTTCTTTGAAGGAAAATTATAGAAGCCGACTCCAACTACAATTTTGATGAAAAATTTAAACATCTTTTGCTACAGATTTCCACAAGACTAAGAATATTTTAAATATCAATTATGACTAATTTTACAAGATTGGCCATCTTATGGCTTATTTTGGCAAAGTGGCTATTTTTGCAAAATTTTATTTAAGAAAATAAACTTGAAAATTTTCTTATCCTGGGGCTCATGGGGCATCGTTCGGCATAGCTACAAGCCAACACAAGACTGAGAAGTTTTTAATGTCAATTGTGACTATTTTTTACAAAATTGGCCATGTAATGGCTTATTTGACAAAGTGGTTATTTTTCCAAAAATTTATTTAAGAAACTACAAATTTGATGACTAAATCAAAATCTCACATCTTAGGGCCCATGGGGCATCATTCAGTATTGCCACAGGCCAACACAAGACTGAGGAAGTTGTAATGCCAAATGTGGCTATTTCAGCAAAAACCCGGTCATGTAATAACTTATTTGATAAAATGGATATTCTTGGTAAAGTTGAGTGATGACTCAAACTTAATTTT
>JASVEL010005014.1:0-32198 GCA_032618575.1 Nicotiana noctiflora
GCGGCTACGGCCTTTCAACATTTTCACAAGGGATATTTCAAGGCTATGCCCGCAAATTATTTAAAATGACTCAAAGTGACTATTCTTACAAAACGGCCTACCGGCATCCTTTTGAGGGACATTCATCTTATTTTAAACAAGAATGGCATCACCTGACTTCTTTATAACAAAATAAAAAATTTAACATTTTTTTGGTTATTTTTGCGAAAAGGGTGTGGTTGGACCCGATGAGGGTTGCCCACATATCTCACATCCGGTAAGAATCAAACCTGCGCAGTTCGATCAAATTGTTTTTAGACCAACTATTTTTAATTTTGACAAAACTGACTTAATCCAACTATTTTTGATAATTCCTTTGAAATTTTGACATTGGTTTCTCTAAAAATTGCTACTTTTCTCTTCTTTTCTTTTTCAGGTATTTAGCCGGTCAACATAATGGCCCAGGACAAATAAATGCAACACATAATCATGCTCGGTCTTTTTATATCCAAGTTACCTGTCCTAGACGGACCCAAGCCCTGTGTTGAGTCCCCTAAGTCAGATATGATACAAATAATCGTCCTAATTCTAGGCTCAATATCCTGATTTTTTCTGTGGTACTAGACTGTGTACCCGAGCGGACAACTCGAGTCCATGAGGGGGCTTTGTACTGGGGACCCGCGGGATCGTCCGGCTTAGTAACTTTCCCAGCCTATTTTCTTATTTTGGTATTGACACTAACAGAAAGGGGAGTCTCAACCAGTAAGCACATCCCCTGAGGAAAGAAGAGAAGGGTTTTCAGCACAATTTTTATATACAATTCATGTAATATCAAAGCAGTAAACATATAGCACATTCATCAAAAACATATAATAAAATCAGATATAAACAAAAACAGCAATTTAAATGAGCTCGAATTCCTAAACCATGAACCGAAGTTCTAGGTTTCTTATCCCTAGCAGAGTCGCCAAAGCTGTCACACCTCCTTTTTCTTACCTCCATTTTACGGAAGCCTATTTACTACACCCCGGGAAGGGATATAGTAAAAGAAAGGAGTTTTTCCAATTAAAGGACAGTCGGAACGGGATTTATTTATTTAGATTTAGAGTCACCACTTGGGAGATTAATAGTGTCCCAAGTCACCGGTTGAATCCCGTATCGAGGAAAGTTTGACTCTGTTATAGTCTGTGAACTAGAAATCTGGATAAGGAATTCTATTAACCTAGGAGAAGGTGTTAGGCACTGCCGAATTCCGTGGTTCTAGCACGGCCGCTCAACTGTTGTATTTGTTTTTATCTGATTTCTTTATATATGCCAATTTTTGTGCACGATTAGAATTCAGCTTTATCACTTTTCAAAAGAATTGCAACATCGTGAAAATGCTCTTTGGGCCACAACGTACCAGTACGCATGTGACTTTCAATACATTTCGACTCTGTTAAGATTCGGATTTGGATCACATAAATGTGCACCCAAGTTTAGGAAAGTAAATTATTAAGTACGCGCCTAAAGTAACTACGCGTTTGCACTTTGCGAGGGCCATGGAATTTGCTAAATGGCGCGCCTCGAATTCTAAGGACCAATATATTAACCAAGCGAGGGCCATGCAATTGTCATTTTTGTTTGGCATGGCACACCTCGATAATTTCACAAGATTGCACTCAACTTAAAGCAAACTACGGATATTCATACGAACAAAATGTGATTAAACTTAATATTAAGCCCAATTCTACGCAAAAAACTATGTTTAAAGCCTAGATTTCAATTGATTCAAGCTAATGAGATCCTCATCTTTTCAAATTTTGATCCCACGACCCAAGTAATCCTTCCAAAACGTGGATGAAATTATCAAGATGACTATTAGGCATGGATCCCTTTAATTGAACCCCAAAGTCTCTTGTGCACATTTAATGATTCTGTGTCCGATTCATCCCATTTATCTAATGGACCACTTGAATTTTAATTAGAGAAAATGCAAATTGAGTAAGCAACTGACTATCTATCCAAATTGAACAACTAAAGTTAAAATACTAAATTGACAAACCAAAATGCATTCAACCAATCAAACATTAAGGAGTTATCGATTATTCACAAAATATCAACATGTGATTACTTCCTCTGAACATCAAATAAAATCTAACAAGCAACATGAACACATCAGAATAAAATAAAAAAGCTTAGAAACAGACAAAAATAGAGGAACGGGAGGGGACGAAAATCACAGTATTTCAACAACTGGATTGATTTTCCCAAACAGCCAAAATTTAACAATTATAGTAGGCATATGGCATGATAATACATTGACATGGCATAGCAAACATATTCTCATTGAATCAAAAGAGAATTACATGATCAGGAAGGGGAAACAGTACCTTAACAGCAATAATAGGGTTCCAAATAGCTAAACAAAAGCTGAAAAAGAACAGCCATAGGTTGAGCTCAACTACTAGTTGAATAATACAGCAACAAACAATGATATCCAGCAAATCCTCAAAACAGAGTCCGACTATGAACGTTGAATGCTTTGGAATGCCAAAGCGACGACATCATGTACAGAGACTTAACCAAAACTGTGGAACAGAGCTTGGATCGGAAAAATTGATCGGATATCTCAAACGGAAAACACTCCGGCGGCGGAGCTCTAACGTGTATATTTTGATTTTTTTTGGAACTATTTTCAGGTCATTTTTGTAGTTTAGGGTCTATTTTTTGGCAGATTTGAGGAACTGTTTCATGGAAGATTCAAGCAGGTTTCATGGATGTTGTAACATGTATATTTACGTTTGGTCACTAATTTTTCGTAAATCGAAAGGAAGGTGATGAACAATGGAGAGGGTTCCTTTTTTTGGCTCTAATTTTTCTATATTTTTTACCTCTTTTCGTGAGTGTGTGTGTTCTATATAGTGAGAACGGAGAAACATGAGATAGAGTCACGCAATTCGCGTGTCTCTAATGTGTGAATGGATCAGATAATATTTTAAAGAAATAGGTTGGGTTGACAGGCGGGTCGGGTTTGAGTAAATTTGGGCCAGGGTCGTTTTGTGTTGGAGCTGATTCTTTTGTTTTGGGCCGTTTAAATTGTAAAATTTGGGCCAAATGCTATTATCTTCCCCTTTTTATTATTTTGTATTTTTTACCAATATTTTCCTTTGTATTTTTATTGTATATATTTCTTTTTGTATGTATTATTTTTGTATTTTTATTTTATATTTTGTATTTATTTTGATTTTATTAAAATTGTTAAACTAATTAACTTTATTTATGGCAATTATTCAATTAAAGCAACAAAAATGTTATTTTTATTTTTCTTTAATTTGTTAAAATGAATTAATGGTTACTACAGGTGAATTTAACTTCCTAAATGTAAATGCATATTTTTTTGCACTTTTATATGGTTTAACATGCGGAAATAACACAAAAAAATTCACCCAATATTGTAAAAATAAGGAAAAATTATCCATTTTGAATTTTATGGGAATAACTCATATGTAGGGTAAAAATCACGTGCTCACATTGGTTAGCCTAAATTACATCCCAAGGAATTCGTAATGACCATACCGAGTCCTGAAAGTAGTCTTCGGGATATCTAGCTCTTGAATCTTCAACTGATGATAAACTGAACGTAAGGTCAATCTTGGATAATACCATGGCACCGCGAACTGATCAAATAGGTCATCAATATGAGTCAAAGGATACGGGTTCTTCATTGTAACTTTGTTTGACTGGGGATAATCAATGCATTTACGCATAGAAATATCATTAACAAGGCAGGAGCATCCCAAGGTGACACACTGGGCCTAAAAACCCTTATCAAGCAATTCGTATAACTGTTCCTTCAACTTATTCAACTTAGGAGGGGCCATACGATAAGGAGGAATAGAGATGGGCTGAGTGCCCGGAAACAAATCAATTCCAAAGTCAATATTGCTGTCGGGTGGCATGCTTGGAAGATCAGCTGGAAATACATCAGGGAGATCTCTGACTACTGGGACATACTCGACTGCAGGGGTATCAATACTGACATCATAATCTAGATACATGTCACACCCTTTCTCAACCATCCGTTGATCTTTAAGAAAAGAAATAACCCCAGTGGGAATGTCTAAGGTACTCCTCCACTCTAATTGCGGTAAAACAAGCATAGCTAGTATCATAGTCTTGGCGTGATAATCAAGAATAGGATAATGGGGTGACAACCAGTCCATGCCCAAGATAACATCAAGTATTCCATGCTAAGCAATAATAAATCAACTCTGGTCTCATAAGCACTGAGAATAATCAACTATGACCAATACACGCGGTCCACATAAAGAAAATCTCCTATAGGAGTTGACACATAAATAGGGGAACTCAATGAATCTCGCGATACGCTCAAATGCGGGGCAAAATAAGACGACCCATAGGAATAAGTGGGTCCTAGATTGAATATTACCGATGCATCTCTATGAAAGATCGGAATAATAGATGTAATGACATAAACAGAGGCAACAACCTCTGTACGAGCAGAAAGAGCAAAATATCTAGCATGACCTCTTCCTCTAGGGTGAACTCTACCTCCCCGACCTCTACCTCGAGCTGGCTGAGTAAGTGGAGTAATAACTAGTGTTTAAATCATGGCCTGAGGACTCGATGGAGCACGCTGTGGATGAGAAGTCTGTAGAGGTGCACTAGTCCTAATTCTGGGGCTATCCCTCACCAAATGGCTAGTGTCCCCATACTCAAAATAAGCTCTGATAGGGCATGGATGTTGTGGCTAGTTTAGGACAAGTCTGCTAGAGTGACCACTAAAAACACCCCGTGTAGTAGGCACACTATATACTAGTGATGTATACTAAGGCTCTTGAGGCCTAAGAATTGTCGAAATACTGTTGACCGCTGGAAGAGCTAAATGAATAGGAGTAATCACATAGCCACTACCATTACACACTGCAGTTAGGATACGAGCACCAGAATAATGTCACGACCCTAGTTCACCAATCGTGAACATGTCATGACGGCACCCAATCCCCGCGATTAGGTAAGTCTAACACATTGCAGAATATACAAGTTTATGAACTTTAAACAAAAAATAGCGGAAGAATGATATAAATAGGAATGTAATCCGTGCCGCTTGGCACATACACTAGTTAACACACTGTATAAAAATAACACCAAGACCCGGAATCCCATGGGTAACACAGACTAAAAGAAATACGACTATGGCTCTATGTATAAAGAGTATCTAAAACAACGAAATGAAGGAAAACATCTACTAGAACTATCATAATAGAGGGAGGGCCTCCGGATCCACGGACGTAGCAGATCATACCTCGAGGTCGCCAAAAGTGCTATTGATATCGCCTAGTATGGGCCTGTCCTGATGTACCTGGATCTGCACAACAAAAGTGTGCAGAAGAGTAGCATGAGTACACCACGGCGGTACTCCGTAAGTGCCAAGCCTAACCTCGATGGAGTAGTGACGAGGAAGGTCAGGGCCCTACTGAGAGAAAACAATTACAAGATGATAATAACAATAATAAGCAGTTTAAGTAATAATGAATCTGAATAACAACAATAAAGTGAATTTCTGCGACCGTCCACAATTTAAGCTAACCACAAGTAACTAACTCAAGTAAACTCAATCAGCAAGTCCAGGACCCCTGCCAAAACATAATCAGCAAGTCCAGGACCCCTGCCACACCATCGACCGGAATAACCCCTGCCAAAACGACCGGCTGCTGAACTGCTGAAGTGACAATCCTCGCGAGACCTCTTGGCCTCCCTCTCTCCCCGCTCTCTAGGGAGCATACTCTCGATCCTCCTAGCAATGCTCACTGCCTGCTGATAAGATATATCTGTCTCCAACTCTCTGGCCATGCTGGACCGGATCGGCGGAATCAGACCCTCAATAAATCTCCGCACTCTCTCCCGGACCATGGCTACCAAAGCCGGTGCATGCTTGGCTAGACGGGTAAAACTGATAGCATACTCTGATACTGATATAGAGCCTTGTCGCAACCGATCAAAGTCCGAGCGCCAAGAATCCCTAAGGCTCTAGGGAACAAACTCCATAAAAAATAAATCTGAAAACTGCGTCCAGGTCAATGAAGCAGACTCCTCTGGACTATCCAACTCATACGTGCGCCACCAATCGTAAGTCGCCCCACGAAACCGAAAAGCAATGAAGGAAACCCTGCTGGTCTCCACAATCCCCATGGTATGAAGAATACGATGACACTCTTCCAGAAAACACAATGCATCATCTGTAGCCAAACCACTGAACATTGGAGGGTCATATTTCTTGAACCTCCCCAATCTACGCTGCTCGTCCTCAAAGGCAGCTGGCCCACCTCCGGGCTGTGCTGGGGCGACAGGAGGCATAACCATAATCTCCGGAACCTGTCCCACTAGCACTCGCTGCTCAGGTGTAACGGCTGCGGGAGTCTGGGTCTCTCCCCCGGCCTGGGATGTAGCTGCAGTGAGAGGAAGCAACCCTGCCTAAGCCAAAGTGGTATACATACTCATGAACTGGGCCAAGGTCTCCTGGAGTGCTGGAGTAGTAGCAGCTGTAGTCGGTGTACTAGATGCCTGCGCTCCAACCTGATCCACTTGTGGCACCTCAGAGGCTGCACGCACGAGTGCTGTGGCTGCACCTCGGGTGCCTCCTCATCCTCTACCTCGGCCCCGGCCTCTGACGGCAGCAACAGGGGCGCGGGTACCTGATCGTCGCGCGTAGCGCGTGTCCTTACCATCTGTGATAGAATAGAAAGTAGAAGTTTAGATTTGGTGCAAAAATGTCGCACGACAAGGAATCCAAAAGAAATGAAGAGTTTCCTAAATAGTTACATAGCCTCTCGTCGATAAATACAGACGTCTCCGTATCGATCAGCGAGACTCTAAGTAACTGGTCTGTTTCCCGTGACTCCTATGAACCTAGAGCTCTAATACCAACTTGTCATAACTCTAGTTCACCAATCGTGAACATGTCATGACGGTACCCAGTCCCCGCGACTAGGTAAGCCTAACACATTGCCGTATATACAAGTTTATGAACTTTAAATAAGAAATAGCGGAAGAACGATATAAATAGGAATGCAATCTGTGCCGCTTGGCACATACACTCATCAACATACTGTATAAAAATACCACCAAGACCCGGAATCCCACGGTTAACACAGACCAAAAGAAATACGAATGTGGCTCTATGTATAAAGAGTATCTAAAATAACGAAATGAAGGAAAACATCTACTAGAACTATCAGAATAGAAGGAGGGCCTCCGGATCCGCGGACGTAGCAGATCATACCTCGAGGTCTCCAAAAGTGCTGCTGAAAATCACCTAGCACGAGCCTGCTCTGATGTACCTGGATTTGCACAACAAAAGTGTGCAGAAGAGTAGCATGAGTACATCACGGCGGTACTCAGTAAGTGCCAAGCCTAACCTCAATGGAGTAGTGACGATGAAGGTCGGGGCCCTACTGAGAAACAATAATATAATGATGATAACAATAATAAGCAGTTTAAGTAATAATGAATATGAAATAACAACAATAAAGTGAATTTCTGCGACCGTCCACAATTTAAGCTAACCACAAGTAACTAACTCAAGTAAACTAAATCAGCAAGTCCAGGACCCGTGGGAATTGAACCCACAGTCCCACTCTATAATCAACAATCCAGGAGCTACGAGAATTTAACCCGCAGTCCCAATAACAGTATCTCTGGGTCTCCGGGAATCGAACCCGCAGCCCATGGCTCAATACCTCATGATGTGTCTCAATGATCACAGGATCTCCAGGAATCGAACCCGCAGTCCATATCTCAATAATATATCAATAACTCCGGGTCTCTGGGAATCGAACCCGCAGCCCTTGGATCTCTGGGAATGGAACCTGCAGTCCATAAACAATATCACTCCGAGTCTCTGGGAATCGAACCCACAGCCCCGGGATCTCCGGGAATTGAACCCACAGTCCCCCAACACAACAAATAAAGAAACACACAGCGAAGAAATATAATATGCTTAACTACAACTTCACCGAAACTAGTGCCAACAATTATCAAGAAGTTCAAGTAAGGCAATTAGGCAATTAGATAGTTGAATCCTATCTAATCATGCTTTTCTAACGAATGTCGGGTAAATGTAACAATTTAATCATCTAAGAACAGGAATATCACTAATCGGACAACTCAAGTAAAGTGTGTTACAACAACCAGCGCATGTACACGCCCGTCACCTCGCGTACAAGGCATTTAAACTATCACATAATATCCTAGGGGTGAAAGTTCCCCCACACGAGGTTAGACAAGCCACTTACCTCGACTCCGGTACAAAATCGCTAAGAGACAACTCTCTTGGCACGAATGTCGGCCTCCACAGGCGTAGTATCTGATAAAAATCAATAGAATCACATCAAAATAGGCCAATTGGGCATTACCCAATCAAAACAATTCAAAATACACCAAGCCCACGAGTTGCCAAAACTCGACTTTCGGTACGCTTCTCGAAAAATTACGAAAGTTATATATTCGGGTTCTTTATCTCAACACGAGTCCGTGCATATAAAATTTATCAAAATCGGACTCCGTTTTCCCATTCAAATCAAAGATTTTCTTAAATTTAGGCCTAGGGCTCAAACCTCCATTAATCCTCCATTAACAGTGAAATAATCACAGATTTCATGATAAACTAACGAATTAAGGCCAAGAAACTTACCCCCGATGATTTCCCGATGATCTCCCTGCGTTTCCCCTTCAATTTCCTCTCTTGGCGCTCAAAAATGGAGGTTTTGTGAAATAGGGTCGCGGATGGACTGTTCTGGTTTTTAATATTTCTGACTGGGAATTTACCCTTCGTGTTCGCATCCTCCCTAACGCGTCCACGATGCATTACCAACACGACCCTTCGTGAACGCGACACACATCACGCGTTCGCATTGAAGAAAAATCCTAGCTTCCAAAATTTGTACTACGCGTTTGCGGCCAAACCATCGCGAACGCGAGGCCTCTCGAACCAACCCTACGCGAACGCGTCCGCACGATCGCGGACGCGATGTCTATCGAACCAAACCATCGCGAACGCGGCCTGTACCATCGCAAACGCGATGCTTCTACCAGCTGACCCTACGCGAACGCGGGCCTGGCCACGCGGACGCGATGACCAAAAGGTCTGCTGCACAGCTGCTGCAATTTTCTGCAGTTTCAAGGTTCAAAAATACCCGTTTGATGGTCCGAATCCATCCCAAGGCCCCCGGGACCCCAACGAAAACCACCAACATACTCCAAAACACGACATGAACTTGTTCCAATCATAAAAACACCATCCTAAACATCAAAATCACCATTTTCACACGGATTCAAGCCCAAGTTTTTTCAAAACTTCCGAAATCAACATTCCATCAAAAACCCGACCAAACGACGTCCGAATGACCTTAAATTTTGCGGACATATCCAAAATCACATAACGAAGCTACAGAAATTGTCAGAATTCCATTCCGACCCCGGGATCAAAATCTCACCTATCGTTCGAATTCGCCGAAATTTCGAACTTCGGCATTTCACGACTAATTGAGCTACGGACCTCCAAAATACATTCTGAACGCACTCCCAACCCTGAAATCACCTAACGGAGCTAATGGAACCATCAGATTTCCGTTCTAAGGTCATCTTAACACTATTCCGACTACGGGCCATTTTCCAACTATAAAGCTTCTATTTAGGGACTAAGTGCCCCAAAACACTCTGAATTCCAGAACCGACCCTCCCGGCAAACCACAATAGCAGAAATGAACTTAGAGGAACAGTTAAATTGGGGACCGGGGCGTGATTTTCTAAAATGACCGGCCGGGTCGTTACAAATAATGGCCAAACTCTCGAGAAATATTGGCCTCTCTTTCCGCCCTATATAGAGCAAGCATGCCCTCCACTCTCATGACAATATTCACAACCTGGTGATACGAGATATCCATATCCAGCTCCTGGGCCATACTAGTCCTGATGCTGGGATGAAGTCCCTTAATAAACCGACGAACCCTCTCTCAAATTGTAGATAACAAGGCCGGTGCATGTTTAGCCAAGTCATTGAAATGGACTGCATACTTCTAAAATAATCATAGCACCCTGGTGCAACTGCTTAAACTTTGCGCGCCATGCGTCCTTGACGCTCTGAGAGACATACTCTCTCTAAACCATGTCCGAGAACTGAGTCCATGTGGGAGACGTTGCCTCAGCCGAACTGCTCAACTCATAAGCACACCACCACAGATAGGCTACTCGTCGAAGCTAAAATGTAGTGAAAGAAATCCCACTAGACTCTGCTATGCCCATAGTGCGGAGAATGCGGTGACAATCCTCTAGAAAACCTTGAGTATCCTTTGTCGCCAAACCATTGAAGGTATGAGGGTGGTACTTCTAGTACCTTTAGAGCCTACACTCCTCCTCCTCTGATACTATCGCCCTACCCTCGGGCTGAACTAAGGATACAAGTTGTACCAGTATAACCTCTGGAACTTGATAAACTTGAAACCGCTGCTCTAGGGTGAGGGCGGCGGGAGTCTGTGCTCCTCCCCTGACCTGAGATGTGGCCGGATCAAGGGGAATCAACCTTTTCTAAGATAGAGTGATGAACATACTGATGAACTGTGCAAGGTTCTCCTGAAAAGCTGGTGCTGTGGCCATCTCAGGTGTTTTTGCTCTAGCCGAAGCTATTGGTGGCTAATTTATAGTAGCTTATGTAGGTATTATAACTACACCACATGGACATCCTCGACCTCTACCCTAGCTCCGACCTCTGGCAGCTCTAGGAGGGGCGCGGGTGTCTGGCCATCTCCGGTTGTACGTGTCCTCACCAACTGGGAGAGAATAGAAGACAAAAGTTTAGAATTTCAAAGTCAATACTTTCGCACGAAAAGGAATCAAATGAAGTAGAATTTTTCTAACAGTTCCATAGCCCGCCGAATATAAGTACAGACGTCTGCACACTGATTTGTGGGACTCTAATAAATCATCTTGTGACTCACGACTCCTACGAACTAGAGCTCTGATACCAACTTATCAAGACCCAAATTCTCCCTACGTGAACTGGTGACGGTACCTAGTCTCTACGACTAGGAAAGCCTAATATTTGTAGAAATAAAATGAAACATAAAAGATAACAACTAACATATATTTTTAAAAAGCATAAAAGATACCACTCGGCATATACAAACAACAACCCCTGAAATAATACCCAATATTCCCAAGAACCAAAATACAGTAAGTCACATGATTTTTAGAATTTCTAACTGCTCTATGCATCAATTCCAGAACAAACAAGGGAAGAATTAGTATAAGGGGATAGATAGAGGCTTCGAGGTCTGAGGAGGTGTACCTTGAAGTCTCCTGAAACATCAACTGTTTAACTAAACTTGAGGCTGGTAGACGGTACTTGGATCTGCACACAAAAAACATATGTAGGGAAGGGCATGAGTACACCGCAATGGTACCCAGTAAGTTCCAAGCCTAACCTCGATCGAGTAGTGACGAGATGAGATCAAGGCCATACTGGTGTTCACCCTAGTCAACAAAAGTGGCTGGTCAAACTGTTGGGGTATGATTATTTTATATCCTATAAAAAGGGGAAAGAGAACCTTGTGGCTGATGCGCTCTCTAGTAAGGGAGAGACCATTCAGCTCTTTAGAATTTTTGGGGTCACTTCTCAATTATTGGAGTCTGTCAAGCTGATTTGGAATCAAGATCCCCAACTGCAACAATTGATTCGTAATATTGAATCCTTATCCAGTCCTAAACCCTACTATTCATTTATGAGGGGAATTCTCATCAGAAAGTGCAAGATGATGGTAGGGGCTGATCCAGTCTTGAGAAAGCAGCTCATTGCATTCTATCATGACAGTCCTATGGGTGGTCACTCAGGAATTAATTCTACTTACAAGAGGATCAAACAGGACCTCTATTGGAAGAAGATGAAACAGGATGTCTATAAATACATAAGGGAGTGTTACACTTGCCAAAGGTGCAAGGGTAAAAATGTTGCTTACCTAGGCTTACTCCAACCACTACCAATACCTGAAAAGTTTTGGCAAGACATTTCAATGGACTTTATAGAGGGACTACCAAAAGCTGCAAGCAAGTAAGTCATTCTTGTAGTTGTTGATAGATTAAATAAAGCTACCTACTTAATGGCTCTCAAACACTCTTTTATAGATCTATATGTAGCTCAGGTGTTTATGGATGGTGTTTTTATGCTACATGGTATGCCCAAGGCCATCATCTCTGATAGGGACAAAGTTTTCACCAGTCGTTTTTGGCAAGAACTGTTCAAATTGCAGAAGGTTTCTTTATTAACTTCATATGCCTATAACCCTCAAACGGATGGGCAAACTGAGGTTGTTAATAGATGCCTAGAGTGCTACCTCAGATGTATGTCTTTTGAAAAACCAAAGGTATGGCCCCTTTGACTTCCCCGTGCAGAATGGTGGTACAATACCACTTATCAATCAGCCACAAACATCACACCATATGACGATGTGTATGGTTAGAAGCCACCCCCTCTCCTCCTATATATGCCTTTTGCCTCTCAGTTAGACATGGTTGACAAACGCTTGCAGGCCAGGGAAGCCACTTTACGTGTTCTTAAACATCATTTGGAGAGGGCCCATCATAGGATGAAGATGCATGTTGATAAACACAGGATTGATAGATCATATCAGATGGGCGATTGGGTTTTCATTAAGCTCCAACCTTATAGACAGCTTTCCCTCAAAGATCATACCTTTCAGAAACTTTCAGCCAAATTCTTTAGTCCTTTCAAAATATCAGCTAAGGTGGGACGTGTAGCTTACACCTTGGATCTGCCCCCTCGTTAAAAAATACACCCCACCTTCCATGTGTCTCTATTGAAAAAGAAGCTGGGTAACAATAGTGCTTCTCATGTTTTACCTGAAGTTCACTCAGATCCTGGCCATTTTTATTGGAACCTGAAGCAATTGTGGATAGAAGGTTGGCCAAGAAGTAGGGGAGGTCCATACTCAAATCCTAGTCAAACGGTTCAATGCTCCATTGGAAGACTATATGTGGGAAGATCTAAACTCCTTCAAGCTCACATTTCTATGCTTTAATCCTAGAGGAAAATGATTTCGAAGGAGGGAGTATTGTTACGATCCTATTAGATCAATGATTAGTTTACTCTTTAAATTCAGTGATTAAAATGATAATGAAAGTAGTTAGTTGAAGGTAGTTAGAATTTAGTTAGGAAGTTTCTGGAAGTTAGTTACTAACTACTTTTCTCACGAATTTCCTTAGCTTATAAATAGAAGTTAGTTAGGAAGCTTCAGGAAGTTAGTTACTAACTACTTTTCCTGCCAATTTCCTTAGCTTATAAATCGAGACTCCTGTGTAATTGAAAGGCTATCCGGATTGAATGTTAATAAAAGTCTCTTTCTTTCTTCTCTCAATTTATACTCCATTCCAAATTGAGTAAGAAATCTGTTCAAGGGTAATCCTCCCCTATTTTATCCTTTAGGATTTCTTCTTTCTCATTTCCTTTCTATCATTTTTGTCGACCTTTATCACTTTCAAACCTATAACTATAAGCCATAGTAAAAACAATTGGTGATAATTGATATGGTACTATGCCAAAGTCCAAATAGACTGATACACGAGCCTTTACAATTGTTATTAAGTACTTTAACTTCGAGTAGAAACAAAATTAAAGAGTCTGCATCAAACTAATTTCACGCATTATTAAGGCTCATATTAAGCCAAGCTAATGTGTTATAATGATATGTATACAGACTAATATACTAGATCTGTTGGTGCCTTAGAATCACACAATCTTATACTATCTCTATTTGTATAGATGGCACAAAACTTTGAAAATGTCTTTGACAAGTTTCATCTTTTTTGATGATGGATTTTCTGTTTATCAATGTTCTAGCGAAGATGGTAGTAGTGCAGGTACTCTTGAATCTGAGGATTGGGTGAATGTGAGAAATGTAGTTTTGTTTTATTATCATCCAAAAATTAAATTCTAACTTATGATTTATATATTCTTTAGGTTCAAGTGCAATCATGCCCCGTGCTCGGTTGGCCATTTTCAGAGAAGATTTGCAGCCTGTTAATGCTGCTAGAGTGTTGTCCCATCAGTGAAAATTTTCTATTCTGTATTTTTGCTCCATTTTAGTGCTCCAAATTAGCATAATGTCAATTAAGTGTTGGTGTGAGGATCTTTTTCTGTAACTATTCAATAACAGTTGGACTGTTAATTAGCTGCATTTTAGCTGTATTTCGGTCTTTGGATGTTCAGCTTTGGACTGCTAATTTGTTCTGGAAATTAGCAAACTGTTAAGAGTTTACTAACTGCAGAATGTTAAGTCTGTTTGCATTTGGTATTTTGTGCTCGTTGCCTTATCTGTTTTGGCACAGATGGAGATCGGCCTCCTTTGTTGTAGTAGGACTTCATTTTGTTGTCAAAAATGTATTACTTTGTTGGTTGCCTTTCTCATCACCTGAAAATTAGCGAGAAATGCCAAATATTAAATCGAAACCGTACCAAAATAATAAATACCGGATCGTACCGAAATATTTTGGTATGGTATTTGGTATACACAATTAAGAAATCGAATATCGAATATTGTACCGAAATTATTAAATACTAAATGCCCACCCTATCTATATATCATGAGTGTATATTCTAAGACATAAAAATTGTCAAAAATATGGCTTTTACTCTAAAAAAGATCACGTATAAAGTTATACATGCTAAGATATTTGTATTATATTTTCTACAAAGTTGTATATATATTATTAAGTAACGTATAAAAATATATATACATCGTATCCTAAGTTTTGAAAATATATTCTTAATATATATTAAGTGTATCCCGAGTATATGTATTTAAAGTGTATATTGAGTATATCCACAGTGTGTTTGTGTATCACGAGTGTATAATCAATTTATATATTTTATAAAAATTGTATGTTTGTATATCATGATTCTTCTTCTCAAACTACTGTCATCAGTTTGAGAATGTAAAAAATCACAAAAAATTTAATTCAATTTTTAAAAGGATTTACTCGACCAACGTTACGATGCATGATACTAGAGTGGCAATAGAAGTCGCAAGATTTTCTAGTCAAGCTTTTGATTTTTGATGTTGTTTTATTGGTTCTTCAAGGATATAAGGCTCGATGATAGCTCAGCAAGTTAATACAAGTGATTTCTTCTTTTCTCTTCTTCTTCTTCTTCTTCTTCTTCTTCTTCTTCTTCTTCTTCTTCTTCTTCTTCTTCTTCTTCTTCTTCTTCTTCTTCTTCTTTAGATCATAATGAATTTTATGAGTGAAGATCTTTTGAAGTGGTTATCAGTAGTGGGTTTTGGGTTTAATGGGGTGACTATATGGATTTGTATTATAATTTTTTATTGAATATTGCATATACGCAATTATACAATATTTAATAAAAAAAATTGTATATGTATTATTATGCGATGTATAAAACTTGTGTATATATTGTATCCTAAGTTTGGCAATGTATTTTTAGCGTATATTAAGTGTATGTTGAGTATACTTTTATATCCAAAATGTATATTAAGTGTATCCTTGTCACGACCCTAGTTCACCAATTGTGAACCTGTCGTGATGGCACCCAGTCCCCACGACTAGGTAAGCCTAACACGTTGCGGAATCTATAAGTTTTAATTACTTAAATAAGAAACAACGGAAAATAACATAAAAGATATGTAATCCGTGCCACTTGGCACATACATCCATCACACAATAAATAAATACTACCAAGATCCAGAACCCCACGGTAACACAGACTAAAAGAGAAATACAATTGTGGCTCTATGTGTAAAGAGTATCTAACAACGAAATGAAGAAAATGTCAACTAGTAATACTAGAATAGAATGGAAGCCTCCGGATCCGCGGACGTAGCAGATCATACCTCGAAGTCTCCCAGAAAGCTGCAGAATCACCTAGTACGAGCCTGCTCTGATGTACCTGGATCTGCACAACAAAAGTGTGCAGAAGAGTAGCATGAGTACACCACGGCGGTACTCGGTAAGTGCCAAGCCTAACCTCGATGGAGTAGTGACGAGGAAGGTCAGAGCCCTACTGAGAAACAATAATATAATGAATCTCAGGATCTCCGGGACAGATAACAACAAAATTTCCAAAATAACAACATTTACGATGTTTACTGAAACTGTCTACAATCAAGCTAATAACAAATAACCAACTCAAATAAACAAATCCAGGATCCGTGGGAATTGAACCCACAGTCCCATTCTCAGTACCCCTGGGTCTCCGGGAATCGAACCCGCAGCCCATGTCTCAATAAATAATCAATAACTCAGGATCTCCGGGAATCGAACCCGCAGTCCCTACCAATAACTCTGGGTCTCCGGGAATCGAACCCGCAGCCCATGTCTCAATAATATCTCAATAACTCAGGATCTCCGGGAATCGAACCCGCAGTCCCTACCAATAACTCGGGATCTCGGGAATCAAACCCGTAGTCCCTACCAATAACTCGGGATCTCGGGAATCAAACCCGTAGTCCACATCTCAATAAATCTCAGGATCTCCGGGAATCGAACCCTGTAGTCCCTACCAATATCACGTCGGGTCTCTGGGAATCGAACCCACAGCCCTGGGTCTCCGGGAATCGAACCCGCAGTCAACAAGCACAGCCAATTAAGGAATCCACAGAGAGAATAATTATGCTTAACTATAACTTCACCGAAAAATAGTGCCAATAATTAACAAGGAGTTCAAATAAGGCAATTAGGCAACTAAACAGTTAAGTGCTACCTAATCATGCTCTTCTAACCACTACCGGGTAAAATATCAAATTAACAACCAAAGACAGGGATATCGCTCATCGAACATTTTTGAATAAAGTACGTGTTCAACAACCAGCGCATGTACACGCCCGTCACCTCGCGTACAAGGCTTTTAAACTATCACATAATATCCTAGGGGTGAAAATTCCCCCACACGAGGTTAGACAAGCCACTTACCTCAATTCCGGTACAACACCGCTAAGTAATAACCCTCTTGCCACGAATGTCGGCCTCCACAAGTGTAGTATCCTGATAAAATCAATAGAATCACGTCAAAATAGGCCAATTGGGCATTACCCAATCAAAATAACTCAAAATTCACCAAAACCCACAAGTTGCCAAAACCCGACTTTCGGTACGCTTAACGGAAATTCACGAAAGTTATATATTCGGAACCCTTGTTTCAATACGAGTCTATGCATATAACGTTTACCAAATTCGGACTCCGTTTGCCCACTCAAAACCTTGATTTTCTAAAGGTTTTGGTCTAGGGTGAAAAACCCCCATTAATTACCCAAATTCCTCCATTTTCATGAAAAACTTGCATAATATTATCAACAACAATCATATTTGGAGTCCATAATTGATTACCCGAAGAAACCCCTTGAATCTCCCTTCAAAATCGCCCAAATCGCCCCTTAAGCCGAGACCAAAAATGTGTGAAATGTTCTGAAATTTTTCTAACTTCTGATACACTTACTTACAGCGATTTTCGCTTCTGCGGAACATTTTCCGCTTCTACGCATCCGTATCCGCGACCAAGGGTCGCTTCAGCGGTTCCAGGCCTGGCCGGCCATTTCCGCTTCTGCGAACAAGAGGGCCGCTTAAGCGGATCCGCTTCTGCGAACAAGAGGGCCGCTTAAGCGGATCCGCTTCTGCGAAGAAGCATCCGCTTCTGCGGTCACGCCCAAACGGTAAAATGTCCGCTTCTACGGACCATGTCCATTTCTCCCCGTCCGCTCCTGCGATCACTGGCATCGCACCAGCGACCCCGCTTCAGCGGATTGGATTCCGCTTCTGCGGAAATAGCCGCTCCCTGCGCATCTCGTCCGCTTCTGCGGACACGCTCCTGCGCCCAAAATTCCGCAGGAGCGGAAACAACAGAAGCAGGATCCCAACCTGCAATTCTTCCACATTTTCTCCCGTTTAACCATCCGAAATCACCCCGAGGCCCCCGGGACCTCATCCAAACATACCAACACATCTTAATACCTTATTCGAACTTGCTCAAATCCTCAAAACACGTCTAACAACATCAATTCCCATAATTCACATCGAATTCAAGCCTAAATTTCTTAAAACTTTCCGAATTGCACATTCGATCAAAAACCCGTCCAAACGACGTCCGAATGACCTGAAAATTTGCGGACATATCCAAAATCACATAACGAAGCTACAGAAATTGTCGGAATTCCATTCCGACCCCCGGATCAAAATCTCACCTATCGATCGGATTCGCCAAAATTTCAACCTTCGGCATTTCAAGCCTAATTGAGCTACGGACCTCCAAAATACGTCCCGAATGCGCTCCTAACCCCGAAATCACCTAACGGAGCTAATGGAACCATCGGATTTCCGTTCCGAGATCGTCTTAATACTGTTCCGGCTACGGACCGTTTTCTAGTTTCAAAGCTCTTATTTAGGGACTAAGTGTCCCAAAATGCTCAAATTTTTGGAACCAACTCTCCCGGCAACTCACAATAGGAGAAATGAACTTAGGGGAACAGTTAAATTAGGGATTGGGGCGTAATTTTCTAAAACGACCGGTCGGGTCGTTACATCTTCCCACACTTAAAGATTCGTTCGTCCTCGAACGAGCATAGAAAACATACCCGGAGTAGTGAAAAGATGAGGGTACTGGCTGCGCATATCCTGCTCGGTCTCCCAAGTCGCCTCCTCGACCGGCTGGCCCCGCCACCGAACCTTTACCGAAGCGATGTTCTTTGACCTTAGCTTTCTGACTTGCCTGTCTAGAATGGCTACTGGCTCCTCAACATAAGACAGATCTTTGTCTAGCTGAACAGAAGGGACATGACCGGCGCCTGACCGGGTTGCCCCAGTCAAGCGGACCTGGGTGCCTTTCATTCCCACGCGTTACCCCTGTGTTGACTGTTTCTCATTAACCAAATATATTACTAATCATAATGACCGATTTCATAATGCATAAACATAACCATGTGATTGATTCACTAACAAGTTCATAATTTATATTTACAACGCCCCATACATATACATAGGCCACAATCCCACAGTTTACATGTCTATGGAGCCTCTAGGATACAAAAAGGGAAAATACAATACTTGCCGGTAACAAGGCTCCGGCTATACCTTTCAAAACCAAAATGAAATCCAAACCGAAGTGGCAAGAATCACACAAGGCCCCGAGGAAGAAAGGGGCTCACCAAAACGGGCAGTGGAAGGAGAAGGATACTACTGCCGATGAGCTGAAGTGCCTGCTACTGGTCCACCTACAATCATGACACGAATGTAGCGCCCCCGGCAAAAGGGACGTCAGTACACTTAAATTGTACCTGGTATGTATGGACAAACTTTGTCCCAAGTAAACTCAAGCCATTAAATTACATCAACAATTAATTAAGCCAACCAACCATGTTTCCACATTTTCCTTATTTCAAATAATTCTCAACACAAAGCACTTTCTACAATCAACCAATTTAACAATAACCAATCAATCACGTAAAGCACAAGTAGTCAAACAAAGGGGCAATCAGTGCCCCACAGGTTGCAAACTCTCCTGCTGTCTCCTTTCACAATTTCACATTATTGATTTTTGTATCAATTTTCAATAGCGATTTCGATCGCTTTCCATCCTTATTGCCCCCGACCACCCTTATTACCTCGGCCACCCTTATCACCCCAACCCACACCTTATTTCACCACGTTGCGGCGCGCAACACGACCCCGCCTTACAGTTGAAAACACAACAATTTCAAACAGCAGATAAGGTACTACACACAATTTCAACAAGTTCAAATAAGCAACTTACACATTGGTTCATGTTCTCAATTCTTTACCAACCTCGATTACCTTTTTATCTTTCAATTCATATTTCATACCATACATAGTTCAACATCAATCAAATGCTCAACAAGGAAATCAAAGGATTACGTAAAATCTCTCAATTTGACACATGCCAAAACAATTCGCACACATTTGGGCGATTTTACAAGAATCAAAATTAGCCATCGATACCTGGTGATGATTTTTCCTCCTACTTTATGCTTACCCAAGATATCCTACTCTTGCCAACCTTGTTCTTGAAGACTCTTACTCCTACTCACTTCTTTTTACTAGAAATCAAGTTCAATAACCATGCATGAGTGTAAAAATTTTATTTTCAAAAGCTATTATATGCAAACCTCTCTTTACCCAATTTAAAACTGAAAATCAAAGAAAATAGTTAGGGTTTTTACCTTAAAAAGATTGGGAAAGTTGAATCCTTGCCCTAGGATCCCTTGGAATTAAGTAGTTGGAACAATCTTTGAAGATGAAGAACTTCTCTCTCTAAAAACCCTCTCTTCTCTCTCTAATTTTTGGTAAGATAATATGATAAAATGAAGAAGAAGTGTGTTATATTAAAGAAGAGATCGGGTCAAAATGTTACAAAATCTGGGTCGGGGTCGAATATGCGGTCACTATGCGACCGCAGAATCCACATGCGGTCCGCAAAGTGACCGCAGAATGGCCTCAAAGTTATGCAGGTTCTGTTAAGGAATGCGGTCACTATGCGGACCGCATGTTGATTCTGCGGTCGCAAAAGTGCACCGCGGATTTGACATGCGATCGCATATCGACCGCACTTTTGACACGATTTTGGGCAACTCTCTGGAACGTTTTGCGGCAAGAATGCGGTCCGCATGTCAGGTTTGCGGTCGCATTCTTGACCGCATATTTGACACTTTTTCGGAAAAATTATTTCTCTATATTTTCGAAGCTTAAATCACTAATAAGGGTCCGAACCGCGGCGAGCAAGCTCGCCGCGAAGAATTCTACGCATTCCTAACACATCATTCGGACCATGACACCACATCTACTAGGTTTTATGCACAAAAATTTTACGGGGCCTTACATCCTCCCCCCTTAAGATCATTCGTCCTCGAATGAGGATTTTGAAATAAATGAGTTTTGAAAGACATGATATGCAAGCTATCAAAATTTTGACTAACTCTTATATTTTAGAAAAATTTCGCCGGAGTTTCCTTTGTATTATGGACATATCCACCTGTCAGAGGGCCCCCGAAACACATTACCAAACAACAATATACAATTACAACACTTTTCACAACTTGTATACACTTTCTTACCTCAACGAATGCACCTATTCTATCACATTGTTACAATTGCACATAAACTAGTCACTTCAATGAATTCTTACCTTATTTAACCATTTTAACACACCATGTACACTCAACAAACCATTACCAATCTACACTTACTATTAGTTGCTTATTAAACACGTAAATCTTTATAAGGCTTTCATTTATCAAGAACGATTCAAGTGACCCAAGGTAACAACACATTTAACTCATTACAAAATGAAGGGGACTTTACTAATACTAAGAGGGAAACAACTTAGACAAGATGACAATTACTAAGAGTAGGAGGGTCACCTAATTTCTTCTAGGCTTGATCAAACAAATGGGGGTACTTTTCTTTCATCTCTTTTTCTGCTTCCTATGTGGCCTCCTCAACTTGTTGACTTCGCCACAATACTTTAACAGAGGCAACTTCCTTATTTCTCAATTTACGGACTTGCCTATCAAGAATGGCAACGGGAACTTCTTCATATGACAAATCTTCATTAACCTCTATAGCTTCGACTGGCATGATGGTGGATGGATCTCCAATCACTTTCTTCAACATGGACACATGGAATACCGGGTGCACCGCTGACATCTCAGGAGGCAACTCTAGCCTATAAGCAACTTGACCAATCCTTTGAACGATCCGATATGGCCCGACATACCTAGGACTCAATTTCCCTTTCTTTCCGAATCGCATGACTCCTTCATAGGAGATACCCTCAAGAACACCCAATCATCGACTTGAAACTCCAAATCCCTTCGACGAACATCTGCATAGGACTTTTGACGACTCTGTGCTGTTTTCATTCTCTCTTGAATAACCTTGACCTTTTCCATAGCTTCGTACACCATATCTGGCCCTAGCAATTCCGTTTCACCTACCTCAAACCACCCGATTGGCGATCTACATCTTCTCCATACAATGCCTCAAACGGGGCCATTTGAATGCTAGCATGATAGCTGTTATTGTAAGCAAATTCTATCAGTGTGGCAAGTGTTCATCCCAATTACCTTTAAAATCTAAGACACAAGCCCGCAACATATCTTCAAGCGTCCGAATGGTCCGCTCGGCCTGTCCATCGGTCTGTGGATGGAAAGCTGTGCTGAGATTCACCTGAGTTCCCAAACCTTGCTGAAACTTCTTCCAAAAGTTAGCGGTGAACTGAGCCCCGCGATCCGAGATGATAGAAAGTGGAGTGCCATGAAGCCTTACTATCTCTTTGATGTACAATCTTGCATATTGCTCCGCGGTATCAGTGGACTTGACAGGCAGGAAGTGAGCTGATTTGGTGAGTCGATCTACTATCACCCATATTGAGTCAAACTTACGCCGAGTGCGAGGTAACCCCACCACGAAATCCATATTGATCATCTCCCATTTCCACCTTGGTATTTCTATAAGCTGAGTTAATCCACCAGGCCGTTGATGCTCGGCCTTCACTTGTTGACAGTTCGGACATTTAGCTACAAAGCCCGCCACATCCCTTTTCATACCGTTCCACCAATAAATCTCCTTGAGATCGTGATACATTTTCGTTGAACCAGGGTGCACAGAATACCTGGAAGTATGAGCCTCTGCCATCACTCTTTCCCGAAGCTCGTCCACATCCGGAAGACATAGCCTATCTTGACACCGCAATACACCATCTTCGCCGCTGAGTACAAATGCTGAGGTCTTGTCATTCATGACTGCTTCCTTCACCCGAACCAATGCTGGATCCATGAACTGTTTTTCCTTGATTTCCGCGACCAATGATGATTCTGCTCTATTATGCACCAAGATATCCCCCTCGTCTGACGCCGAGATACGAACCCCCAAACTGGCTAATTGGTAAACCTCTCGAGCCAGGTGTCTCTGATCTACACCCAAATGAGCCAAACTACCCATGGATTTCCGACTAAGAGCGTCAGCTACCACATTTGCTTTCCCTGGATGGTACAATATGTCCATATCATAGTCCTTGAGTAATTCTAACCATCGCCACTGTCTCAGATTCAGCTCTTTCTGCTTGAACAAATACTGGAGGCTCTTGTGGTCTGAAAACACATCTACATGAACCCCATAAAGATAGTGTCGCCATATTTTCAAGGCAAACACAACAACTGCAAGTTCCAAATCATGCGTCGGATAATTCTTCTCATGGTTCTTGAGTTGCCTGGAAGCATAAGCTATAACCTTTCCGTGCTGCATCAATACACATCCCAAACCGACTCTGGAGGCATCACAATAGACTACAAATCCCTCTGTGCCTTCTGGCAAGGCCAATACCGGTGCCGAGGTCAATCTTGACTTCAGTTCTTGGAAACTTTTCTCACATGCTTCGGACCACTGGAACTTAACTGCTTCTGCGTCAATTTAGTCAATGGGGAGGCGAGGGTTGAGAATCCCTCTACAAACCTCCGATAGTACCTGCCAGACCCAAAAAGCTGCGAATCTCTGTCGGGGTCGTGGGTCTAGGCCAATCTTTCACTGCCGCAATCTTCTGAGGATCCACCTGAATTCCCTCACCGGAAATAACATGCCCTAGAAAGGCTACGGACTCCAACCAAAACTCACATTTTGAGAACTTGGCATACAGTTGATGCTGAAGAAGGGTCTGCAATGCTGCTCTGAGGTGAACGGCATGATCTTCCCTGCTCCGAGAGTAGATGAGAATATCATCAATGAATACAATCACAAAGGAATCTAGGAATGGTTTGAAAACCCGATTCATAAGGTCCATGAAAGCTGCTGGGCATTGGTTAGCCCAAAAGACATAACCAAAAACTCAAAGTGACCATAACGAGTTCTGAAGGCGGTTTTAGGAATATCCTGCTCCCTGATTTTCAACTGGTGGTACCCGGACCGTAAATCAATCTTTGAGAAGAACCTCGCTCCCTGCAATTGGTCAAACGGATCATCCACTCGAGGCAATGGATATTTATTCTTAATGGTGACTTTGTTAAGCTGCCGATAATCAATACATATTCGAAGTGACCCATCCTTCTTTCTGACAAAGAGAACCGGAGCACCCCATGGCGACACACTCGGTCGTATGAACCCTTTCTCTAATAAATCCCTCAGCTGCTCCTTTAACTCCCTTAACTCTGCTGGCGCCATTCTGTATGGTGGAATGGATATTGGCTGAGTATCCGGCAATACATCAATTCCGAAATCAATCTCCCTATCCGGCGGGATGCCTGGAAGCTCATCTGGAAACACTTCAGGAAATTCATTCACAATTGGCACGGACTCGAGGATAGGCACATCCGAGGTGGTGTCCGTTACCCGAACCAGGTGATAGATACACCCCTTCTTAATCATCTTCGAAGCCTTAAGGTAGGAAATAAACCTACCCCTTGGCACTACACCATTTCCTCTCCATTCAATGACTGGCTCGTTAGGGAACTCGAGCCTCATAACTCTCGTTCGACAGTCAAGTTTGGCAAAGCACGAATAGAGCCAATCCATCCCCATAATTTCATCAAAATCTACCATCCCAAGCTCAACAAGATCGGCTGTGGTATCACGACCACCCATCGTAACAACACAATTCCTATAGACTCGTGAGGCTGTAATAGAATCACCAATAGGTGTCAACACAGAGAACGGCTCATGAAGCTGTTCGGGTTCTATCCCAAAACTTGAAGCAATGAATGGAGTAACATAAGACAAGGAGGACCCTGGATCAATAAGGGCATAGCAATCAATAGTCCGAACAGACATGATACCTGTAACAACATCTGGAGAAGCCTCGGCATTTTGGCGGCCACTCAATGCATAGAATCGGCTAGGTCCACCCCTACCCTGAGCTCCACCCCTAGTTGCACCACGCCCCGCTGATGCTGGAGTACGCGGAAGAACCGGATGACTGAGCAGACCCCCTACCTATACCCTGACGGGGTGCACGGCAGTCCCGCTGAATGTGACCTCTCACCCCGCACCCGAAGCACACTGGAAGGTCAAGGTAGCAAGTTTCTGTATGAAATCTCCCACACTCGGGGCATGTAGGTCTCCCCTGCTGCTGGGATCTCACCCCAGGATGACCAGACTGACGAGACCTCCTGCTGTCTGAACCAGGTCTCGAGTAACTGCCCTGCTAATGACTGTGCACGGATGGCGGTGCACTCGCGGAGGACTGAGCATATGACTGGGATGGCCCTGATGACCCCTTCCCTGGAAGTGATCTCCCTGAACGACCCATTGACCGGGCCCTGCTGCTACTTTCTCTTTCTGCACGAATCTTCAATTTCCTGGCCTCCGTGGCCTGAGCAAACCCCACAATCCTACCATAGTTCATGTCTGAGTGCAAAGCTGCTGTGGCGGCCTCATTCACCACCAAAGGGCTAAGGCCCTGAACAAACCGTCGAACCCGGGCATCCATGGTCGACACTAAATTAGGAGCATACTTGGACAACCTTACGAACTCCATGTGATACTCCCAAACACTCATACTGCCCTGCTTGAGGACCTCGAACTCCGTGGCGCGGGCCGCCATCACCTCGGCAGGCAAGAAGTGGTCCATAAATGCATCTACGAACTCATCCCATCTGGCCGGAGGGCTCCCTCCTTCACGGGAATCCTCCCACATCTCGAACCATGAACGTGCCGCTCCCTTCAGCCTATAAGAGGCCAACTCTACCCCCTCTATATCTGTAGCCTTCATCACTCTGAGGGTCTTGTATATCTCATCAAGGAATTCTTGTGGGTCAGCCTCTGGATCGGTGCCTGAAAATTCTGGAGGGGCCAATCGCAAGAATTGATGGACTCTGGAGCCAAAAGAATCTCCCTGTCCGCTGGAGGATGCAGGGGCATCATGGGATCTCTGGGCCTGGGCGGCCACTAACTGTGTTAACATATGGATGGCTCCCCTAAGATCTTCATTAGAGATACCAGAGCCCGAAGCGGGAACCGTATTTGAGTCAGGAACACTGGCAGGAGGAATGGTGGCATCCTCTGCCGCAGCTGGAATAGGGACACTTGGGTTTTGAACAGATGGGCCAGGCAAATTCGGGACTGGTGGGTCATTCTCTCCCACGGCATCGGGTACATGATTAACAACTGCACTTGGGCCGGCATTGGCCCTAAGGCCGAGTCTAGCCTTCTTCTTAGGTGCCATATTCTGAAAATTTGGGAACAAGGCACGAATTAGACACGGATATCTCCACATTGCACTTTACCGCACGATATAGATTAACAAAGAAGTAGGTAAATTCCTAAATGCCCGTGTAGCCCCCTACTTATATGATGTGGTCGACAACACACCTATAAGAAGGGCACTACTAGACATGGCTCCGAGACATCCTAGGACACTTTAAAACCTTAAGCTCTGATACCAAGTTTGTCACGCCCCAAATCGAGGGACATGACCGGCGCTTGACCGGGTTGCCCCAGTCAAGCGGACCTGGGTGCCTTTCATTCCCACGCGTTACCCCTGTGTTGACTGTTTCTCATTAACCAAATATATTACTAATCATAATGACTGATTTCATAATGCATAAACATAACCATGTGATTGATTCACTAACAAGTTCATAATTTATATTTACAACGCCCCATACATATACATAGGCCACAATCCCACGGTTTACATGTCTATGGAGCCTCTAGGATACAAAAAGGGAAAATACAATACTTGCCGGTAACAAGGCTCCGGCTATACCTTACAAAACCAAAATGAAATCTAAACCGAAGTGGCAAGAACCACACAAGGCCCCGAGGAAGAAAGGGGCTCACCAAAACGGGCAGTGGAAGGAGAAGGATACTACTGCCGATGAGCTGAAGTGCCTGCTACTGGTCCACCTACAATCATGACACGAATGTAGCGCCCCCGGCAAAAGGGACGTCAGTACACTTAAATTGTACCGGTATGTATGGACAAACTTTGTCCCAAGTAAACTCAAGCCATTAAATTACATCAACAATTAATTAAGCCAGCCAACCATGTTTCCACATTTTCCTTATTTCAAATAATTCTCAACACATAGCACTTTCTACAATCAACCAATTTAACAATAACCAATCAATCACGTAAAGCACAAGTAGTCAAACAAAGGGGCAATCAGTGCCCCACAGGTTGCAAACTCTCCTGCTGTCTCCTTTCACAATTTCACATTATTGATTTTTGTATCAATTTTCAATAGCGATTTCGATCGCTTTCCATCCTTATTGCCCCCGACCACCCTTATTACCTCGGCCACCCTTATCACCCCAACCCACACCTTATTTCACCACGTTGCGGCGCGCAACACGACCCCGCCTTACAGTTGAAAACACAACAATTTCAAACAGCAGATAAGGTACTACACACAATTTCAACAAGTTCAAATAAGCAACTTACACATTGGTTCATGTTCTCAATTCTTTACCAACCTCGATTACCTTTTTATCTTTCAATTCATATTTCATACCATACATAGTTCAACATCAATCAAATGCTCAACAAGGAAATCAAAGGATTACGTAAAATCTCTCAATTTGACACATGCCAAAACAATTCGCACACATTTGGGCGATTTTACAAGAATCAAAATTAGCCATCGACCTGGTGATGATTTTTCCTCCTACTTTATGCTTACCCAAGATATCCTACTCTTGCCAACCTTGTTCTTGAAGACTCTTACTCCTACTCACTTCTTTTTACTAGAAATCAAGTTCAATAACCATGCATGAGTGTAAAAATTTTATTTTCAAAAGCTATTATATGCAAACCTCTCTTTACCCAATTTAAAACTGAAAATCAAAGAAAATAGTTAGGGTTTTTACCTTAAAAAGATTGGGAAAGTTGAATCCTTGCCCTAGGATCCCTTGGAATTAAGTAGTTGGAACAATCTTTGAAGATGAAGAACTTCTCTCTCTAAAAACCCTCTCTTCTCTCTCTAATTTTTGGTAAGATAATATGATAAAATGAAGAAGAAGTGTGTTATATTAAAGAAGAGATCGGGTCAAAATGTTACAAAATCTGGGCCGGGGTCGAATATGCGGTCACTATGCGACCGTAGAATCCACATGCGGTCCGCAAAGTGACCGCAGAATGGCCTCAAAGTTGAGCAGTTTCTGTTAAGGAATGCGGTCACTATGCGGACCGCATGTTGATTCCGCGGTCGCAAAAGTGCACCGCAGATTTGACATGCGATCGCATATCGACCGCACTTTTGACACGATTTTGGGCAACTCTCTGGAACGTTTTGCGGCAAGAATGCGGTCCGCATGTCAGGTTTGCGGTCGCATTCTTGACCGCATATTTGACACTTTTTCGGAAAAATTATTTCTCTATATTTTCGAAGCTTAAATCACTACCAAGGGTCCGAACCAAGGCGAGCAAGCTCGCCGCGAAGAATTCTACGCATTCCTAACACATCATTCGGACCATGACACCACATCTACTAGGTTTTATGCACAAAAATTTTACGGGGCCTTACACTTGTCTAGCTGAACAGATGTGAAATCCAACACGTGCGACGGGTCGCCATGGTATCTCCGGAGCATGGAGACATGAAATACGGGGTGAACTCCGGCTAGGCTGGGAGGTAAGGCCAACTCATAAGCAACCTCCCCAACACGCCTCAAAATCTCAAAAGGGCCAATAAATCTAGGACTCAGATTTCCTTTCTTCCCAAACCTCATAACGCCCTTCATGGGCGAGACTCGAAGCAGAACCCGCTCACCAACCATGAAAGCCACATCGCGAACCTTCTTGTCCGCATAACTCTTCTGTCTAGACTGGGCCGCACGAAGTCTGTCCTGAATCACCTTGACCTTGTCCATAGCCTCCTGAACCATATCAGTACCTAGTAACCTGGCCTCGCCCGGCTCAAACCAACCCACGGGAGACCTGCACCTCCTACCATATAGGGCCTCGTACGGTGCCATCTGAATACTAGACTGGTAGCTGTTGTTATAAGCAAACTCCGCCAGTGGCAAGAAGTGATCCCATGAACCTCCAAACTCAATCACGCACGCACGGAGCATATCCTCCAAAATCCGAATAGTGCGCTCGGACTGCCCATCAGTCTGGGGGTGAAATGCTGTGCTCAGCTCCACCCGAGTACCTAACTCCTGCTGTACAGCTCTCCAGAACCGTGAAGTGAACTGAGTGCCTCTATCTGAAATGATGGAAACTGGAATACCATGCAGCCGAACTATCTCCTTGATATAGATCTCCGCCGGTCGCTCCGATGAATAAGTAGTGCTCACCGGTATAAAATGGGCGGACTTGGTCAGCCGATCCACAATAACCCAAATAGAATCAAACTTCCTAATAGTCCGTGGAAGCCCAGATACAAAGTCCATGGTGATGCGCTCCCATTTCCACTCTGGAATCTCAATCCGTTGCATCAATCCACCCGGGCGCTGATGCTCATACTTCACCTGCTGGCAGCTGAGGCATCTAGAAACATAATCAACTATATCCCTCTTCATCCGCCTCCACCAGTAATGTTGTTTCAAGTCCTGATACATCTTCGCGGCACCCGGATGGATGGAATACCGCGAACTATGGGCCTCTGCTAGAATCAGCTCTCGAAGATCATCTACATTGGGCACACAGATACGCCCCTGCATCCTCATAACTCCATCATCCCCGATGGTAACATCTCGAGCATCACCACGCCGAACTCTATCCCGAAGGACAAGCAAATGAGGGTCGTCGAACTGACGCTCCCTGATGCGGTCAAATAGAGAAGACCGAGAAACCACACAAGCTAGAACCCGGCCGGGCTCCGAAAGATCCAGTCTAACAAACTGCCTGGCCAAAGCCTGAACATCCATCGCCATAGGCCTCTCCGAAGCGGGTAGATATGCCAAACTCCCCAAACTCTCCGCCCGACGACTCAAGGCATCAGCAACCACATTAGCCTTGCCCGGATGATAGAGAATAGTAATATCATAGTCCTTCAGTAGTTCCAACCATCTCCTCTGACGCATATTCAGGTCCTTCTGCTTAAGCAAGTGCTGCAAGCTCCGGTGATCAGTGTAGATCTCGGAAGGAACCCCATATAAATAATGACGCCAAATTTTTAAGGCGTGAACAATGGCAGCTAGCTCCAAATCATGAACAGGGTAATTCTTCTCATGCACCTTCAGGCTGTCTCGACGCGTAGGCAATCACCCTACCGTCCTGCATCAATACCGCACCGAGTCCAACTCGTGAGGCATCACAATATACAGTATAGGACCCCGAACCCGTAGGCAACATCAATATAGGGGCCGAAGTCAAAGCTGTCTTGAGCTTCTGAAAGCTCGCCTCACACTCGTCTGTCCACTGAAAAGGGGCACCCTTTTGGGTCAATCTAGTCATAGGTGCTGCAATCGAAGAGAACCCTCTACGAAACGACGGTAATAGCCCGCCAAACCAAGGAAACTGCGAATCTCAGTAGCGGAGGAGGGTCTGGGCCAACTCCTGCACGGCCTCCACCTTCCTCGGATCTACTCGAATACCATCACTCGACACCACGTGGCCCAAAAATGCCACAGAACTCAACCAAAATTCACATTTAGAGAACTTGGCATAAAGTTGCTTCTCCCTCAGGATCTGAAGCACTATCCTCAAATGTTGCTCGTGCTCTTCCCGGCTCCGAGAATATACTAGAATATCATCAATGAAGACAATCACGAACGAGTCCAGATAAGGCCTGAACACACTGTGCATCAAATGCATAAATGCTGCTGGGGCATTAGTCAACCCAAAAGACATCACGAGGAACTCATAGTGACCATACCGGGTCCTGAAGGCAGTCTTCGGGATATCTGGCTCCCGAATCTTCAGCTGGTGATACCTAGAGCGCAAATCAATCTTAGAAAACACATGTGCGCCCTGTAACTGGTCAAATAAATCATCAATACGGGGCAAAGGATACCGGTTCTTCACTGTAACCTTATTCAGCCGACGATAGTCAATACACATACGCATAGAACCGTCCTTTTTCTTCACAAACAATACAGGAGCACCCCAAGGCGAAACACTGGGTCGAATAAAACCCTTGCCCAATAACTCCTGTAACTGATCCTTCAACTCCTTTAATTCAGGAGGAGCCATACGGTACGGTGGAATAGAAATGGGCTGAGTACCCGGCAACAAGTCAATGGCAAAGTCAATGTCTCTGTCAGGCGGCATGCCCGGAAGATCAGCTGGAAATACATTAGCAAAGTCACGTACCACATGAACAGAATCAATAGAGGGAGTGTCAACACCGACGTCCCGCACATAGGCTAGATAAGCAGCACACCCCTTCTCAACCATACGCTGAGCTCTGAGAAAAGAAATAACACGGCTAGGGGTGTGATCTAGAGTACCACTCCACTCAATACGTGGAATGCCTGGCATAGCCAGCGTCACGGTCTTGGCGTGACAATCAAGAATAGCATAATGGGGCGACAACCAGTCCATGCCCAGAATAATATCAAAATCGACCATCCCAAGCAGCAATAGATCCGCTCTGGTCTCAAAATCACAAATGGTAACCAAACACGACCGATATACGCGGTCCATAGCCAAAGAATCACCCACCGGAGTGGAAACATAAATGGGGGCACTCAAAGAATCCCGAGGCACACCCGGATGAGAAGCAAAGTAAGAAGACACATATGAAAAAGTGGAACCAGGGTCGAATAGAACCGATGCCTCTCTGTGACTAACCAGAATAATACCTGTGATAACAGAATCAGATGCAACAGCCGCAGCGCGATCAGGAATAGCATAGAATCCGGCCTGTCCCCCCTCTCGAGGGCGGCCTCTAGAACCCCGACCCCCGCCCTTGCCTGGTCGGGCGAGGTGGAATAGCGACTCGAGCCGGAATGATAGCCTCGCCGACCCCGAGAGCCACGCCGACGCCGCGAAGACCGGTGAGGTGCCCCCTCCTACGCTCGGGGCACTCCCTCACCGGATGGTGAGTATCCCCGCACCCAAAGCAAGCTCGGGGAGGACACGGTGGCTGAGATCGACCGGCCTCACCCCCACTAGCTTGACCTCCTGGAAGGACCCCGCGCGAGAGGTGCACCGGAAACCGGGGGAGCATAATAGGGCTCCCGAGATGCTGGAAGAGCCGGGGTACTACCGGCCGCGGGCAATGTTGAGTGAACCGGTCGGCCGGAAT